>JAGFPH010002208.1:56588-71874 GCA_018207615.1 Philaenus spumarius
TGCTCGCGATATTAGTTAACAGTTTCGTTGGTTTTTGATATCCTGACTCTATATACAATTTTTTAAGAGTGGCGGTCCTCTTCTAAAGAAGACCATTTACATAAGAGGTACCCAATCGTTTAACTTCGGAAACATTCGTACATCGTCGTATGTCATATTCGATTATTAATTTCTTCATTATAATATAAAATAACCCTTATTTTTATATATAACTAGTGGACCCGGCAATGTTTCGCTATTGCTTGATTTAATTTTAAGGGTAGTTATCCCATTTCATCCCATTGACTTAAGTAATCAAATTGCAAAATGGTTTTCATGCCACTTAAGAATATACTCCACTAATTTAGATCTATAGTTTGTAAACCTTTATAGATAATACAGTAAACCTTTTGTTTGCTTTTACCTAATCTAAACAAAACTGGTAGTTGTGAAGAATTGTAAATAATCTGATTCTAATAATTAGCCCAATTGGTGTTTTGGTTCATTGTAGGCCTAACCTAAAATTATGTTAAGTTTTTGATCCAAATCAGCAGTTTTATATATTATAATAGGTATGTAACAACCAATGTTTGTATTAAATTAAAATATAGTAAGCATTTTTCGTTGATGTCTGTTTGTGTTTGTTTTTAGTTGGTCAATGTAACCTCAAAAAGCTAATACTCTTCAAATTTGCTAAGTAATGTTGCTATGGATTAATGAATGTAAACAAACATGACGTGTTGCTATGCTTTTTATACGAACAGCTGTTTTTGTGCCTCTGATAGAATCAAAAGAAATCTTTCTTCCATTATGATTAACATTGTAACTTTGTAACATTGTGTCCAGTGGGACACAGCTCTAATGTCCTAGGACTTCGGTAAATGGCCTAAAATGGCTTCCGGTTGGTGGATTTTTGGCTAACAAACTCGTCCTTAGAAATCAACATGTGTACTAAATTTGGACCAAATCGGACGGTAAATGCAGGCGTTAGAGTATGAACACATATATAGATATATGTATATGTATAAATATAATGTTTAATGACCCCCGAAACGTGTTCTGGGGACTATGATTGGTGCTCATTGACTACTCTCGACCTTAGGCCTCTCCATAAGAGTCACTGCAATAGCTCATCTTTCCTTTGGAAATTTACTAACAATTCCCTGCTTAAAGCTGCCAACTACTGTTTCGACTTATTCGATTGTAGGACATTTCATTGTCTAAGAAAACTTTAGCCAGGCGACAAATGCTTACGTTCTGTTTGTGCCAGTGCCTATTTTATTTCACAGCCAGTTTATATTTACTAAGGGGAACATACAATAGGGTTGATTAACCACACTCTTCTGTTCTGTTTGCTAATGCATATTGTATTGTCGCTGGTGATATTCTTTTCTGCAGAATTAAACCATTTAGGGGCGCTTCGTTACTCCAATATTCATCCATCCTTTCAGTTTTAGCATTTCAATAGCTTCTCTTTATAGTTCAAGTTTCTTACTCGGTGCTTCCTTTGTGCCTTTACGAATTGCTCCTTTGATTGCCGAGTAATGACAAACTAAAACATTCACCATTCAATTTTTCGTTTTTTGTAGGAATTCCAGAATGTTGATGGTTTTATTTTAGTGCAAAAATGGATATATTTGTATTGGTTTAAGTATTTAAGTCTTTTAAAAAAATTTGGGAAAGAAAATATATAAATTTTGTACCTGGGATTAACAGAGTGTTTTTTTTCATACAGAAAAGCCTTGGACTACAATAAGTCGTATTGCACTATATTTCTGTCAATGTATGTTACAGGAAAAGTAGATTGTCAGGGAGAGTTGACTCTTACTAAAAGTATCAGTAAAAGTCGATTGAAAATAAACAGATCAACTTTTCCTAGGAAGAGTTAACTACGCCTGATGTGGTTTGGTAAAACTTGATTCAGAGATGTTGCTCTCCACATGTATAGTTAATTTAATATCGTTACACAAAACCAACTCGATTGTTCCCGCACACAAACAGGCTGCGCCTATATTGTTTGATTTGTTTACTAAATTATGTCGTTTTGGTATCATTCTTCTTATTTTTTCATCTACTTTTCAAATATTCGATGGAAATTTGCAAATTATGATCATGAAAAGAAAGTTAATTTCCTAGTGTGGATTCAGAAGTGAGACACATTAAGGGTCTGCTGTAGTGGCGGCCATCTTGGGTTTTTATCCCATAAGAGCAATGTTAAAATTCAAACCATTTATTTCGTTACTTTTTATCATAAAATTGTTTGCAAGGTCTCAAGTAAGGCTGTAACCTACTGCATCCATGTGTATTGTACATTGTAGTTTAATCAAGCAAATCTAAAAACAGTATCAGTATGCATGCAATGCACAATGATGTAAAATATGTTGCTTTATCCTCTGTTGTGTTGTCTATTTTATAATTTAATTTGCACTTTTTATACCTAGTATTAATTTTTACTGCTAAATTTCGGGATTTTGGGGGATTTTGACCCCCTAACCCCCCTGGCTGCGGCCTTGCTAAATTTCATTGCTATTATTGTTTAACACTCACAACTAGATCACTAAATAATACAATTAGGTGCACTAAAGAATGTTAAAAAGTCGAAAAATGAATGTTAAATTCATCAGTAAACAAATCATAGACGAATGATAACTAAACTGCACAGTTAGATTACGTCAGCTGACAGATCGTTTAAAAAATGTCAATAAGCACTTATAATGATTAAATTAATTCTTACACTTATTATAGACTATATTGTTTTGTACACAAAAATATCCAAGGTATATGTAAACAGTTGTTTACATAATTACAAGACTGAAATAATCTTGGCGACGAAAGATCGGCGCTTGGGATTTTTCGCGTAACACTCAGGCGACGATCTATCGTAGCCATGGGATTTTACGCATACTTTTTAATCGACGATAGATCGTCGCCCTGGGACACAAACGTATGAAATAAATAATACGTTTACAAGAAAACTTTTTCATAAACGTATTATATACATAATAGAAAATAGTAAACTTTACTAATTTTTTACTCAGTTGCAAAAAACCTTAGCAATCAAAACCCACAATATATTTTACTTTAAGAAGGAAAAAAAAATACAGCTTTCGTTTTTTGACGAAAATAACACAAAAATATGCTTAAAAGTGAAGGTATGGTTAGGTTATTTTAACATTGAAATTGGTTGCCAACTTTGCCATTTTGAATTTAGGGAGCCGAGCCTTAAGGCTGACGTCGTTGTCGGTTTCTCGCAAAGATTTACTGGCTCTATAGTTAAAAAAACTTGCAATCAACAACTGTAGCATTTTCTGTTGCTGTATATTTTACTCAAATACGTAATTATAGATGCCTCGAAGAATAAGATCAGCCACAAGTCGTCAGATTTATATGCAGAGATACTATAGACGTCGTTGTGCCACGTGAGAATTATTTTGTCATTGACGAATCTGAATAAAAAAAGGTGCTAAATATTCTATACGTCCACGTCGTCAGCTCTGCATATTACCATTGTATTTGGATAACGTAATAGAACTCCGATCCAATGCAATATTTCAATCCACTGGAAATTCGACGATAGTGGCGCTCTCTATTGGGGAAACGACGGAAGCGGTGTGAAGCACCAATGCTATATACCAATGGTTTCTCCCTAGCGCTACCTCGCGGCGCGATCATGCACTATTTTCCCGAAAACCTTTTTTTCGGCACACAGCCCCCGTATGTATGCATGATCTATTTTATTATTCATGATCTATGATATTACTAAAGGAGAATTCTATCGGCAAAAACAAAAAATTAAAAATCATATTTCTAAAATTTTAAATTTATATTAATTAATTGTTCTATCAATTCTCAAACAGTTGAGTTGAGTCCCGTATGGCTTCGCCTTTTTATCTCTAGTTATACATAAAGTATGGTAAAATAAATACTAAACAGTTATTTTAAAAAGCACCAGAACGTAGCAGCACAAGTCAGGCACGAGTGTAGAGTAGAATAGGTTATGTTTCAGTAATTGGAAAGCCATGTACAGTACAGCCACATTGACTGTTTTAAATACCACAGCTCAGAAGGATATACGGGTATAAATACTGTAGTGAAATGTTAAAACATTTGAGTTGAGCACCACAAAGGAATATGTTATGTTATATCCTCGAGTAAAGGTTTAATTGCAAGACAATACGGTACAACGTTGGTAAAACTTTGAACACATCCCTTGTCGCCGAAGGTTACATCACATGTTCATGGTTATGCCCTTTGTACCTTTCACTCACTTTCAGATGTTTTATTAATTCTCTCTTGGGACATTTCACAGTTTTCTTCTTTCCTTTTGTTTTGTCAGCCGGTAGCCGTTAGCGTCGGTGTATTTAGCGTATAATACGATTATCCTGTGCTTTGTTCTTGCCTAGAGCGTACAGAACGGGATAGTCTAATTTAGAGTAGTCGGTTTTGGGCGGGGTCATGAGTTTTTAAGTAATAGTTCAGTCATAATACGAGAATTTTGCATTTGTGGGTTTTTTTTGGTCAAATGAGATAGGCACGGAAGAAGGTTGGGGATGGTTTCTACTTTAAGGAGAATATAATTTTAAAAAACTCCAAACCTGGAACGCACTTTTTATGCGTTTTTACACATATTTCTAAAAAGATATGCATTTTATGAAATATTTCAAGTTGTTCAACGGAAAATTTAACATAATATAGCATTTTTATAAATTCGAAATTTTCCACGTCCACTTCTCGTCTTTAACAGTCAGTGCGAGTCAGGAGTTGGACACGCATGCGCAGTGCGAGAAGGAAGAGAGAGAACAATGTCTACTCTCTCCGTCGCATACGTCATAGACAGTCTACGCGCATGCGCTGCCTATACTGCGTTAATTCGTAGGATAGGGAACCAGTAGACGATTTTGCAAATTTGTTTTTTAAAGTTTAAAATTGAAAATGCTGAGGTTCACTCCCTGCCCTGTAACAGTTAAAACAGCTGATTCGGATCAAAAGGTGAGCAACAAATGTTTGTCAAACGCATTTACATTCATTACCATAGCAACAAAATTTACAACCGTTTATTATTTTACCTACCTTAATATCTAATTTAAAATCCACAATGTGAACGTGTATGCAAAAGCTACCCCGAAACTAGATGCGACCCTTATATGCTGTGATGTCAGCTAACTTCTTTTAAAAAACTTTCTAAAATATTGAAAATCCCAATATAATAGTTCTGTTTCAATAGACCAGAGATTTAGAAATACCGTTACTCAAAACTTTTGAATCAGTTGATAGAATAAAACTAACACAGAATCGAACAACTAATATGTTTACTAACTCAAAAACGTTTCAACGACAAATTCGCCATCTTCAGTAATGCACAAGCACAATTATCAAACTATAACTAACCTAAAAGTAAATTCTTGCCCGGTATTTATACAAAACTAAAAGGGGCGTGGCTTAAGACTACGTTAAATTAGCAAGGCATTAACAAACACTTAGCGTTATTATAACTAGCCTAAAATTAACTAGGCATATAACTAAACTAATCCTTACATATAATAATAATAATAATTTTTTATTGATTCCTTTTTATATACAATTATATCATTTATCAAAGTTTTTTTGTTGATATCTTCCTTAGTTTTTCATAAAAAATCCTTATTCAAGCATCTTTTTATTGCTTATATTCCCAGCTATTGACGAAAAATAGACAGGTTAAGGCTCTTCTTTACCTTGATGAAAATTCCCGAGTGTACAGTATGATTTGAATAAAAAGGTCTGACTCAAGCCGCAAAATGGTTGAAACATGCATTCGTATTAACGTGTTTCGGATTCTATTTATAAAAAATATGGAAATTATTGCTTAAAACTCCCAAAAAATGCATTCAAAATAATCAATTTTTACTCAGTTACACAGCTGATTAAAAGGAGTTGCCGTCGATATCTTTCAATTATGAGATATAAGACAAAAGCACAAAGCCTTTAAGTAAGAACAATTTAAGATGTTTCACAACTTTTTAGGTCGAAAAACGGCGTCCGAAACACGTTAGTACGAACTGCATATTTTTGCTGTTTTACGCAAGGTATAGAAGACCCTTAAAATTCATGTTTTCGTTACAAAAATTGATTAAACACACTTTTATATCATAATTCACATGGTTTCTAACGAAAGGCACCATCTATTAACAATCGGTTTAACTAACATGACATCAGTTAGTTAAATTGTTTACATTGTATATGCAAGTGTAATCTATCTCAGAAATTAATCAAATTAAACCAACGTAAATAAATAAATGTAATTTACTTAATTAAATCAATCTTTTAAATCAGGTAAGTGTAGGCCTAACTTGCGAAATATTAGCACGGGTCAGCTAAGTACTAAACTAATAATAATCTCAAATAATATATTATTTTTGTTTACATTAATACAGAATTTTGTATGTGTCCTAATTCATTATTTACAATTTTATTTCACGATATTTGTTGTTATAAAAAGTTTCCCAGGCATCTATTGTGTTAAGTTTAGTTACATTTGTCAATAATACAGAGTTTTCTATTTTAAAATGATGGGTTTCATCTAAACAATGTTTAGTCATAGCAGATTTATCTGGTCTATTGTACTTTATATGAGAAAAATATTCTTTAGTTTCTGTATTCGTGCTTCTTTTGGTTTCTTCGGACTCATTTCACAATTTATACAATACATTCCAGATTTGTTCCGTTCTTGAATTTTATCTTAAGGATTATTTTCTACATTTTTTTAAAATCAGATTTAAAACTAAAATCCTATCGGACTTGAAGATACTAACGATCTGCGAAAGTATAATATACCTGGTATTGTCTCCCTTAGTAATCGATTTTAAACAAATCTACATTCTGTTTTAGTACAAGATGTTTACTACTAGAGATAGAACTAGAGTTGATTGATAGCTATTCACAAATGCAACTACTGCAATTCGATAGGTCGAGTACTTATAATTCCCAGTCTTCTGGTCGCCTCGATTTATCCTGCCTTATGATTAAGTCACTTTTGTTTTAATGAAAAGATAAATTATCTTCTAACCTACAAATCAAATTGCATTCTGAGATATCCAGGCGACATTAGTAATCAAGTTTTAATCAATTTACTTTTAATTTATTAAATTACCTTGTCTTCTATAATAACAGTACCGCAGAAGTACGTGAGAGGGTAATTTATAGCGGTAGGCCTACATGAGCACACTGTGTTGTAATGAAATGGAAACATCCTTCACAGACGAATGTTATACATTTTCTGTGTAATTTTGTTTAAAGGTTTGTAATCAAACATGAGTAGCCTACTTTTCCATTTTAAAATTTATTATGAGCGAATTTCTATAGAAAAGATGAGCTATTGTAGGTACTCTTATGGTGAGGCCTAAGGTTGGGAGTGGTCAATGAGCACCGATCATGGTCCCCAGAATACGTTTTGGAGTGTAATTAAAATGTATATACATATATGTATTTATGTGTTTGCACTCTTTGACATTGCCTAAGTTTCATCTTTAAATTTTTAACAATTTGCGGTAAGGGACCAATAATTTGGGAACACGTTTTTCGGCCACCATTTTGGATAGGGTTGTACCTTACTTAGCTTGGAATCAAAATGTTTGTGATGTAAGGACACAAACAATGGTATGTAACAAGCCCTATGTTTAGGTTTAATAAATTTGAGATGCCCCCTTCCCACAGGAGCCGTAAGTTACGGACGGGGTCACATAAATTTGGAACATCCTGTATATAGTTCGTACAGGGAGGCAGCTATTCAGCTCCTATAACGAATAAACTTAATTTTAGAAATTCACTCAACTCACATAAGCGGTTCAGCTGCGTGTTCGAATATTATTTATTTCTTATCGCTTACTTAAAATATAAAAGGAATATTGCAACCGAATATCGAGGTTGTAGTTTAAGTGGTTACAAAGATAAAGCGATCGTTTTTTTAGAGGGATTTTCCTTTTTTCCCGCCATTTTAAAATTTATTATGGTTTACTTACAATATAAAAATAATATTGCTACCGAATATCTCATACTCGTGCACTCGGTTCAGATATATGTAGCAGTGATATTGTACGGAAGGTATTTCTAATTTTCAGCCATATTTAGATACAGAAAATGTTTTCCTATTTGATGCTATATCATTGAAGAACATAATTTTATTTCAATTGGTGCATTGGTTTGGGAGATATAGTGAAGAGTCAGTCAGTTGTCTTTTATATTGAAATATTAAATTAGACCCACTTTTGAATAGCAAAACTACAGCAATATTTGTAATGAAATCCTGAAATAAAGCAAACGAATTTTCACTTGTTTTTATTATTTGTGATTCAGTTAGCATTGTAGTATACGTCATTTTCATTGTAGACCAGTCATTAGAGCAAAAATAAAGAAAGTTTTTGTCAAAAAACCCGCTACAAACATTTGCCCCAAGTATATGTTACAGAAACTTTATTTTTCACTAGTCGAAAGCAGATTGGAATATGGAATTATTTGTTTTTGGAAGTGTTTATAACACAAACCTGTATCCTATTGAAATAATTAAAAAATGCATTATCTGTGTTATACACACACTTTATAAAATAAAAACAGAATTGAACCTTCAAGACCTTTTTTACATAGTTTATCTTTACTACCACTTAAACATCTATTTATATATAAAATTCTTAGTGTATACTTCAGAAGAAGTGGAAAATTTTCCACTATACATAATATGTATAAATTATCACTCCGTTCTATGCACAATTTGCATGTATTCCAAAACCTACGCTGACAAGTTTTACGAATTCTTTTTCTTATATAGCTCTGAAATCGTTTAACAAACTACCAGCATATATCAAACATTGTACTGGGCAAAAACAATTCCTGAGAAGCTTGAAATCTTGTCTGCTCAGTCTCGGCAATGTAGACACTCTCCTTAATAATTAGTATAATACAGCTCACTTTGGTGTTCAAATTTTCTAAACATATTCTATTACTGTTTTTATTTTTCAATTTCTATGCTTTGTTTGATTCGTGCGCCACAGGAAGAGCCGCAAATGCAAACAACATTATTATTTATTTAACAGTTTTAAAATTTGATTAAGTTTATCTCATCTGCTCTATAAAAAATTCTTATATAATAAGAAAATTTGCGCTGTAAAACTCCTTAAAATTCATTTTTCTGTTAAATGTTATTCAACAACTCTGATAAAATAAATGTTATTTTGTTTTTGAAGTAAAGGTAACCCTCATTACAGAATTCATATAGAGGGTACCTAATTCTTCCCTGAAGCAATTAGTTTTGTATTGTGGAATTATTAAAACAATAAAAAACGTGAAAAAATCGACTAGGCCTATTTTGGGTTTTTGCTAATATTTTGTAAATTATTGGATGAAACGCTATACTTTCAATAGAAATATTGTAGGCAATTAGAGCCTCCCCCCCCCCCCCCACAACTCTACTCTACTATAGACTCCGACCGATGAGACGGTTCGAGCGTTTAGGTTCGTGCTCGGAAATCTTTTTTCGGAAATCTGAAATGTACGTTTTGAAGTCCTTGAGCTCTACTTTCAAAATCCTTTTTCCGAAATTAATTTATATGCATTTTGCAAGATAGCGGACATAATTATTTAAAGATCTATTGTGTAAAAATCAATATAGGCCTATCCAACAAGGCCCGCCTTGTGCGTGGTTAGCCTACTAGCCATTTATTGTCATTTTACACAGTGACAAAGCTTCAACTTTTGAAATGTCGAAGTTACGAATTTTTCGATAAAAATTTTGTCATTTTTCCAATTTTCCTCAGCGGCTCACAAAATCTTATTTTGAAGGTTTTTAATTTCCTACAACTTTTCCATTGAAAGTGTGGCGTTCATTCAATGATTTACAAAATGCAATAAGCTATAAACAAAAAATGTCCATTTTTCAAAGTATTTATTTTTTCAATAATTTCACAATAAATAATTCGACCACACAGCTGAACCGTTGACATGAGTTGAACAAATTTCCAAAATTAAGTTTATAGGCCTATGTTTTAAGGTTTCAACCAACAATTTTGGAAATAGGTCTATTCACGACGGTGCTGAATAGTTGCAAAATGGTTCGCACGCCATTCCGCATATTGGGAGTATCTTCAACACACAAAGCATTGCGTGCTTCGCACGCCAACCCCTCGGTAGCATCCACCACATGGCTTTGAACCGGGTACTTCTATGGGTTTTGATCGATTATGGCCAAGTGAGCCATAAGGTCGCGTAAAAAAACAAAATGTGCAGAATAACATCCTAAATTTATATTTGTAGAAAAAACTCAAAAACAAATTCATTCTCGTAGGAAAAATCCCAAAAAATAGTTACTTCCTGTCAAAAAACTGCTTCCGATTGTTGGATTTTTTGGCTAACGAACTCGTCCGTGCGACGTAGACAACCAACATGTGTACCAAATTTGAACCAAATAGGACTTAAAATGCGGCCGCTAGAGTGCGAACACATATATAAATATACATATATTTATATGATTTTTAATGACACCCCAAAACGTTTTCTGGGGGCCATGATCGGTGCTCATTTGCTACTCCCGACCTTGGGTCTTACCATAAGGGCCACTGCAATAGCTCATTTTCCCTATGGAAATTCGCTAAAATCACTGTTACGGAAGGTGGCATTTCTTTCTTGAAACTATGATGCAAAATTTGGTCATACCATCTTAAGGAGCATCAAAACACATAAATTTGAAGTACGAAGTTTTTAGTTTTTTTGGAACGTAGACAAAAGTTAAAGTAATGTAGAAATGTTTGCTAAACGTACGTGAAGATTTTACTTATAAAAGCTTAAATTAATGTATTTAAAACTATAAAAAGAAATGAGATTTACTGAGAATTAGTATTCATTCCCTGAAGAAATGTCTTGTTCCAATTTGTTTTAATAGGCCTCACTATTAGCTGATCTTTATGAATAATTAAAAATACATTTCCTCTACAACAAATTTTGTTATTCAATGGCGTACATTAATACCGCACTTAAAAATTATGTCCCACAACTATCCCGAAGCACATGCCATTACAAATATCACACAGATTAAATATATTTATAAAATAGTCCTTTTTACGTAATAAGGGCTGTGAAATGTATTAATTCCTCGTCCGAATAAAATAAATAGGAAGCATAAACAGATTTAGAGGTGATACCGGATTTAATCCGCCTGTTTAAACACCTGTCTGTGGCGGCAAATCTGTTGTAATCTCGTTGCAATAGTTACCACTAGGGTTATTTGTTGTAAAAGTTTAATATCACATTGGGATATGTCCGAAAATATTCGTATGGATTTAAGAGCTTCGTACATTCGATCACGCAGCTGAACCGCTGACGTGAGTTGAGCGAATTTCCAAAATTAATTTTATATTTTTTAGTTTTAGGGTTTCAACCAACTATTTAGGAAATCGGTCTACTCACGAAGGTGCTGAATAGCATGCGTGCACGAAATATATTAGTAGAATTTGCACCTCAACCTGCAATTCAGTTGCACTCTTTCATTGACTCTTTTGGTGAGACCTAAGGTCGGGAATGTTCAATGAGCACCGAATATGGTCCCCAGAACACATTTTGGAGTGTCATTAAAAATGAGGTATATGTAAATATATGTGCGTGTGTTCGCACTCTAATTGCAGCATTTTAAGTCCGATTTGGTCCAAAATTGGTATACACGTTGATGTTTTAAGTCAGACGAGCTCATTAGGCTAAGAATTCCTAACAGCCTGATTACGTTTTTTTGATCGGAAATAACAATATCCTGCTCATTTTGTTTTTTTACACAGCCTTATAGCATGTCTGGTTCCCCAAAATCATAGAATACCATAAAATATCCGGTTCAAAGCACGTGGGGATTTTACCGAGAGGGCAGCTTTGATCCGAGGTTGCGAGCGAAGCGAATCAGTCAATAATCCAAGACCGCAGGTGTAAACTCGCAAAACACAGTCCATAATCCATAGTAACTCGCAAAGCAGTTTTTTCCACTGCGAGCTGAACACGGCAGCGCGTGATCCGGGACTGGAGGCTGAGGTGTAAACTGGGAGCTAAGCGAAGCACTCTATAGTCCGAGCCCGCAGAGTCGAAATGCAAACTCGCGAAGTTCAGTCCATAATCCGAGGCCGCAAGGTTTTTACGCTGCGAGCGGAACGAAACAGCGCGTGAGCCGGGACTGCTGGAGGCTGAGGCGCAAACAAATTCTACTAATATATTTCGTACGCGTAGACAGCTATTCAGCGCCTTCGTGAGTAGACTAATTTTCCAAATAGTTGGTTGAACCAATAAAACATGTAAACTTAATTTGAACAATTCGATCAACTCATGTCGACGTGATCGAATTAATCTTTACTAAATTAGCCGGGAAAGTGAGGTACAACGAACCCAACAATTTCTAGGATCAGTGAAGAATTTTAATTTAAAATATTTCAAATTCATTGGAACAATCAAAGTCTACATTTTAACTGGGAAGTGTAAAATGTAAAACAATAAATTGTAATCTTTTTAAAATACAATCAACTTATAGCCCAGTCGGTATAGGTTACAACTACCAGTAATTAGCAATACGGCTGATTTTTTTTTATAAGTACATTAAAGTATGTAGATTAACATAAAAAAAAGTTTACCAGTCTATCGATTTCCCAAAGTCGAAAAAAAAATCGATTATAATTATTTTTTCGATTATCCTTAATATTTCGAGCTGGGATGAAGATAGAGGAAAATAAAAAATACCACCGTGTAGGGGAGGTATTTTTCAACAAAAAAGGTCATATATGTATTTATTTCGTCCGAGCAATGGTTTGTCTGGAAAAAATTCGATAATGCAGGTATGTATTTTGCAGCAGAGGAAATCACTAATTCATACATGAAGAGTTGGCTCATTCTAAATTGGCCGAATTTTAATATATCGAATTGAAACTTGACATAGGAGTTAAAATATATATTTTAAACATTTATGCTGAGTCTCAGCTTGTTATCTTGAAAATTACCCGATCTAGAGCCACTTGACTTATTAATGGGTTTCTCGATTTTAGGAGTACCGGACCCACCAATTCATTTTAAACAGCTCCAGTTTAGAAAATTTTCAAAATATCAACCTGAAAGTTTTTTTACAAGTTAAATATATATATTCAAACAAGTTCAAGGAGTATAAACCTTTTTCATTAATTACTTTTAAAAGCACAAGTAAATTAAAAAAGTATAATTTTAGACCTTTTTAGATTTTTCATCAAAACGCTTGAGTTAATCGGCTGCAGATTAGTCCATTTTTTAAATATAGTTTTTAAAATAAGTATAGCAAAACACAATTGTGTTTGTAACTTCTGTACCAATTTTTAAATCGATATGTTCAAAAATGTCGAAAATGGAGTCGTTGAATCCAAAAATGTTATAGTTAAAACGAGATAGGTAAAACAGAAGACTATTTTCAAGCGCCTCGTTTTTAAAAATACCTACACGGTGGTATTTTTTATTTTCCTCTATCTTCATCCCAGCTCGAAATATTAAGGATAATCGAAAAAAAATGATAATCGATTTTTTTTTCGACTTTGGGAAATCGATAGACTGGTAAACTTTTTTTTATGTTAATATACATACTTTAATGTACTTATAAAAAAAATTCAGCCGTATTGCTAATTACTGGTACTTTTGGTCTAAATTGACCTTTACCGACTGGCCTATTAACCGTGAAGACTTTTACTATAAACGATTTCCTCTAGTTGTTCTCACTACAAACTTTTCTGTAGTAAATAAAAAAGCAATATCGTCAAATATGTAGTAACGTGTGCTTTGGATGAGCCCAAGGCTTACCGAATACGAGTTCCCCAAGTAAAGCTATATACAGTATTACTTAAAGACATTTGTACAGTTTCCCACACAGACCTATTGATATAGGATTAGTTCTATATTGCGTTAATAAATCCATGATATATATCTCGGTCGATGTTATTGTATGAAGGCTTAACACGTTCACTGCTAAGGACGCACATGTGAGCTTGACACTGAACACTATGAGAAGCGGCCGACGCACAGTGCATTGCACGCCAACCCCCGTGTTGGGAGTATTTTCATACTCAGAGCATTGCATGCTTTGTACGCCGACCTCCGTTTTGGAAGTATTTTCAATACACAGAGCATTGCGTGCTTCGCACGAGAATTTTCAGCCTACGTGAAATGGACGCACATGTGCGTTCGCTTTAAAATATTAGTGATTATTACGTAGAAAGGTTCAAAATTGAAAAATAAAGTAATTTCTACTCATATAGGCTATAAATATAAAAAATCAAAGGTCAGCTCATACACTCAATTCCACGTTTACCGTGCAGTACAGGTCTTACGGGAGAATAGACATGCTACTACCATTACAGCGAACATCACGTTTATTGTCATGCGGGTTGCGTCAACTGACCGAGCGTAGCATGGGAGTTGATGTTTTTTAGTTGGCTACTATCGCTGAGACTGTCGTATGTATAACATGGCTTATGGGTGCTCTGTACTCTACGATGAACGTGGAATGAACGTTTTAAACGTGTAACTCCATGTAGGAATGGTACACGTTATAACTTCTGGTCGACAAGATTATAAAAGCAACATTTGAGAAATGAGCCTGTGTATGCGGACCTGTGCAGCATATTGTAGGTAGCTGTGCAATGTAAAACAAGTTTAAAAATCCACGATTTGACGATCTTAGTCTTTAGATGAGAATCCTAAAATGAAAGGGATTAGTACACTATGTTCAGCAGGCTAGAGTATAATATAATGAATGTATTTTGTTTAACACGTTCACTGCTACGCAAATTTCATATTTCCTATGCTAGGAGCTGACCTTTTACTTTTTATATGTATAACCTAAATATAATATAGTAATATTAATTTTATTTCCAGATCTTGCATTAAAATTCTCCTTACATTCTTGGAAATTACACCAATTACCGCAACCAGTTTTAGGCAATTGGTTAGTAATAAAAAACAAAAAAGAAAAGAAAAGAAAATCAAAACAAAAACATATAAATATACAAAATAAATTAGTCAGTTCTCCAATATCAACCAATTACTCCGGTGCCGCTGCAGCTGTGTGTGATTCGCTGTATCACTACTTCCAATAAAAACACAATACAGTACTAGTAATAAAATTAACATTTTGACATAAACTAAAATAAGAATACAATTCTACAAGGTAAAGACAAAAATACAGATGAGGTGTATTGAAAATTCTCCCAATACGGGGGTTGGCGTGCGAAGCACGCAATGCATTGTGTATCGAAAATACTCCCAGTACGGGGGTTGGCGTGCGAAGCACGCAATGCAT
>JAGFPH010002208.1:96063-107561 GCA_018207615.1 Philaenus spumarius
GTTTTCCGGGGGGTAGTATTCCGGCGACCCGCTTTTGCTAGTGGGGGTAGTATTCCAGTCGCGGACACGGCTCCCATATTGGTTAGTTGGCAGATTTCGTGACGTCACGTTTCACCTGGGGGCTAGTTTTCCGGGGGATAGTATTCCGCATCCCCGTTCAGAGCCTGAGGCCGCAAGGCCGAGGTGCAAACTCCCATAGCGAGTTTTTACGCTGCAAGTGGAACGAAGCAGCGCTTGAACCGTGGCTGGAGTTCTAAGTGTAAACAAATTATGTTACATATTTCGTATAACCAGGCAGCTATTCAGCGCCTTCGTAAGTAAACCAATGTCCAAAATTGTTGGTTGAAACCCTGAAGCATATAAATTTAATTTTGGAAATTCGCTAAACTATACCCTGCGCGCGATAACTTTTCACTTGGGACTTGCACAGTTTGGCAACGCTGCGGGTCGGCTCGCTACCCCATCCCACTTATCAAATGTATCCGGTTGAACGATGACTCACAACTAGGCTCCTAGTAAAATTACACTTTTTCTTCAAAACTTAATGAAAAGTTCATTATGACTATGCATCTTAAAGATAATTTTCTAACAAGAAATAATATATAAAAATGTTTGTAATCAGACAACTAATAGTATTGGAAAAAGGGTAAACTAAATATATTGTGATCGTTTTGCGGAAAAATTAACATTTAAATATAAAATAAATACTATTAACAAAATAATAAATTCAAAATAATATAAACTTTCAAAAATGTCGTTTTTAACCTGCTCACATTAAATATCTTATTGTAAAAAGTACAATACAAAGTACTTTTTTTTATACAAAATGGCGGATTACGGCTAAACTAAGCCAAAATCGAAAAATGTTATACAACATTTTCGACTTACTTTTGCATGTAAAATCTGAATCTGAATAGCCCGCTACAAAATTAACTAAAAACTTTGTTAAATTTAAAAAATATATGATTTTAGGCTAATTTTGTTTGTTGTAGACAATTACCAAGAAATTATGTTTTTGTCGATAACTCGGTTATCCTTTGACCTACTGAAACTACAAAAAAAAAAACTACTATCTGTGTCGTTAAAAAATAAAAATATTTTGTCTCTTGTAATTTTTTTGTAAAGTTAACGGTTTTTAAGATATTCCTCGTTAAAAATTTGTAACGGCCGCTATTTTGAAAATTATAAAAATAAATTCTTTGTGTTTGGTATACTTTTTAATTGTAACATATAAAATGCTTATTCTAAATTTGAACTTTATATCTTATCTATTTCCAGAGTCACAGTGAACTTTTGTAAAAAAAACAAAATGGCGAATTACGGCTAAACTAAGCCGAAATCGAAAAAATGTTATACTACATTTTCGACTTATTTTTGCATGTAGAATCTGAATCTGCATAGCCCGCTACGCTTTACTGAATCACCCTGTACATCTAGACACAATACTTATAATTGTCCAATTTTAATACATTTTAGATATTTATTATCAGCAAAGTATGACCAAACATGTTATGATAAAGAAATATTGAAAAATGTATCAGAAGAAAAAAGTAATAATTTGCAATTTCGAAAGAGCCTTCTCAGGAAGTGCACCTGTGAGTCAGCGCGATAAGACTCATCCGCTCGTCTCAACAAAGTGCGACGTTGCCGATACCATTTTCACAGTAAACTCCAAAAATCCCAAGTGCAAAGTTATAGCGCTTGCAGTATAACGTCATAGGTTCAGCTGTGTGATCGAATTATTTTATTTTACCTGCCTTAATGGCGACATACAAAAACTTCAGGAAAGGGATCTTAGCTCATCATACAACTATGAGCATGATTAAAATTCCTTTAGGAATAACCTGCTAACGCTAGAATAATTTAACATATAAATAATTATAAGTGATAATTTAATTTGTAAGAAATGGAAACAACGCTAAGTAGGGCTATTTGTTTGCACACATTTTTTTTAATATTTTTCGAGCAGGAAAGTCAAAGGTATCTTACCTCAAACAGCCTTGAACTTGATTTAAATTTTTTCATTTAATTGGTTGAAGGGTTTGTATATAATATAAAGCCACGACGTACAAAAATAACAGATAAAACAGCTGATTCGGATAACCAGCTTAACAACACAATTTTAGGTTAGGACTAGTTTATTTTATTTTAATTGTCTTTACGGCAATATATAGGCTACACATAATTTTTTTCTGCACTTCCTTCGAATAGTACCTTTCAAATGATATACGTTTCGTTCCTCTCCTTCTATAATAAATTCTAAAAAAAGGTAGGGCCTACTACAATTTTCGATGTTCACTTATTAATATAATAATCCTGTAATTCTATTAGCTGATGGTTATACTATAGAAAGCGAGTTATTATTTATTTAAAAGAACAACTAATTTGTTCATGATTATTTGATTAAAAGTGTATTTTTTCACCGTACTTTAAAAATTTGTAGCAAATTTCGTTTTGCTAAGTAATTTAAAAAAAAAAAAATTACAGCATAACGTAGGCCTAAGTGTTTTCCCAAACTGCTCACCATAGGGGCCATTTAGTTTGGATTATTTTTTGTAATTAAATTTAAAACGAAACCACGTTTATTCAAGAAGGCCTGTGTTGACCTTTAATTTACATTAACTTTTACTATAAAACATTTTTTAAATATTTTATTAATTAATATGTTGTTATTATAGGAATAACTGAATTATAATAATATAATAATAATAATAATAGTGCTTTATTTAAGAAATTATAAATAACACAAACATTTCACATATGAAAAAAAAAACACTTGTTCAGCACTGGTCCAGCGCTGGTTGGTATTCTTAGTTTAAAATTTATATATATATAACAGACTTAAAAACAAAAAACAAAATTAACTAGAACAAAGAAATTACCTAAAATTGACATAAACAAGAAATTAACACACACATAGAAAATAAACACTTGCCTTCAAAACTTACAAATTTACAAAAAATAATGCGACATGAAGAAATAAATACATAAAAATGACATTCATAAAATTAACTGCAACTTAATACCCTAATTATTGTCAATAACTTACAAATAAAATAACCCTTCATTCAAATATCTGAACTAATCGTAAACACAATACATCTGCAACAATCCTGGGAAATCATACTTAATATAAATTGTACGGAAAACCCATCAAATAAAATATAATAAACAAAGATGACGATAATAAATAACCGAATAACCGAATTATGTACATTGATTCACCTGATTCGTTCTGTTGTGTCTTTAAATAAGTAACATAAATATTTTGATAAATAAACGATTTTTTTTAAACATGAGACTTAAAAATTAAATTATACCATGGAATTAAATGTTATTACATTTTAATTTAATTTATGGAAACATAATTAAAATCAGAAATATTAAATACATTTAAGAGTCTCACCATAAGAGTCACTGCAATATAGCTCATCTTTCCTTTGGAAATTCGCTAATAACTCGGGTTTTGTATAAAATAACAAATTATGTATAGATTTGAGCAAATATAAAAACAATATATTTTTGTTGTTGTTGCAAATAAGAACAACATGCAAATTTATTTTACAATCTTGCTTGACAATAGTTTTTTTTCACGCAACGTGGCGACGACAAAAACATTTCAGACTAATTTGATTCTTACCTTCTGGTTTCTGCGATTTGAACTAATGTTTTCATTAAAAAAAAAACTGTCGGTTAAACAACACAAAAACAGATTGTATTGTAAACAAACTGGTGCTGGATTGGAACTCTGGAACGATATAAAGTGCCCCTTTCCCCCGTCTTGACTTAAACGAATCGAGTGCTCTCGGTTCTCCTCTTACGTCTTACGTATTATAAAAACTGAAAATTCGTCCACGGATTATTTTAATTTTTCATTGATTCATATTAAATTTATTTGTAGAGGGGTGCACTTTGAAACTTCCGGGTACACAGGTCTACCAGTATTACTTTGCCCAAATACCCTATAAATAGACTATATATACGTTTAAAACATTTAAGATAATCAATAAGTAGATAATCAAAACTACCTATACGAGTGAATGTAAGCTTTAGATACAAAGTTAAAACATGTTCCAACAGAAAGACATATTATTCTTTACGTGCTCACTTAATTCATATCTTCGCTTTCAATGGGCAACATCCCTACATATATATATATACATATATATATATATATATATATATATATATATATATATGTATATTAAATATAATAAAATAAAACTAATAATAATGCGATCACGCAGCTGAACGGCTGACGAAAGTTGAGCGAATTTACAAAATTAAGTTTATATGTCTTAGGGTTTCAAACGTTTGGGAAATTGGTCTACTCAGGAAGGCGCTGAATAGCACGTTGTGTGTACGGAATAAATCAAGAATTTGTTTGCACGGGATCCATTCGACTGTTAGATAGTGCATTTGGTAGATAGTGTGAATATTAGATATCTCAACCACGCGAAGGATCAAACACTCGATAGTAAACGACATTCTGTCAAAGAAATGGACCAATAACAGACAACGAAAAGGATTCAATGATCGAAGACTATACAGCAGTTTAAGACTACCTAACCCAACCTAACCTTAGCCCTTTGATGTCATGTCGGGGTGTGTCACAGACGTGGCTCTTCCCGCTGCGAAATGGACTATCGAGTGTTTGCAACATCTGCGAAATGGACTATCGAGTGTTTGAAGGCACCCCGTTTGCACCTCAGCCTCCAGCCCCCGTTCACACGCTACTTCGTTCCGTAAGCTGCGGAAAAATAAGCTTTGAGATTTTGCACGTCGACCTTGCCGTCTCGGATTATCGACTGCGGAGTTTGCACCTCGACCTTGAAGCCTCGGATCCGACGCTGCCCCCATTGTAAAATCTCCGCGTGGATTTGAAACGGGTACTTTAATTGTATTTTACATTATGATCGATTTAGGGGGAAGCAGACGGGCTACAAGGTCGCGTAAAACAACAAAATGTGCTGAATGATCTCCTATATTTATTTGTTTAGATAAACCCCAAATAGTTTCATTTTAGTACGAAAGATCTAAACAAAATGTTACTTCCTGTCGAAAAACGTGCTTCCTGCTGCTGAAATGTTTTTACCAACCAACTCGTCCGAGCTACTTAGAAAGCCAACGTGTATATAAAATGTACACAGAATTGATTTAGTACAAACTTATTGTATTCTTTTTTGAATAACGTTAATCTATTTTAAAAAATGTATCAAAAAATCACTTTGTACTAAATTTTTTTTAAAGTCATAATTTTTTTTAATATAAAAACTTACAAAGCATTTGTTGACATAAAATAAAGAATTTTTAGCCAACTAAAATAGGCTAACATTGTAGGTTACAGTATAATTTACACTAAAACAATCAGCTTGAAAGCTCAAAGATAGCGCAAAAAAACTGCAAAATCCTGTTGATCCCACTACAAAATTCTCTGCTCCATACTAAACAGTTTTTTTTAAATCATACTGCATTATAAACTGATGGTTTTTGTGCATGCGTTACGTCCATGTAAAGTGACTCTTTTATTGTAGTGATTCACTACTTGCTCAAAAAGTCAGCTGATTCAGTAAACAGCAGATTTCTTTTTGGTCTTAGGACTAAAAAATATTGTATGTAGACAATGCATTACTGTACTTTAAAACGACAACAGCTGTAACTTCAAAAGTTTCAGCTGTTTTACAACTGATAGCAGCACTGTCGCGCATCGGATAAATTGCGTTAAAAATCTGTAGACAAATTTATAATGTAATTTAATTATTTGTTTGATTCTAGTGCAGTATGATAAAACCAAGTTCTCCAACCAAAACCCATCCTCTTTAGGTATTTGTGATGAAATAATCCTACTATTTTGTTCCTCCTTGTCTAGCATGTAGCACTCCAATTTGCAATGTTTTTATTTCCAACGAAGCTGGTGCAGATGATGTTGTTAAAGGACTCAGTTTGGTTTTGGATTCGTCCGTGCAGGTATTTTTTTAGCAAATTCTGGTCTGATAGGTCCTGAAAAATATGTATTTCTATAATAATAGCCTCAAGTACTGCATCCTTATGAGACGCGAAGCGCGGGAGCTAGGAGGATCCCAAGACTCCTGACGTATACATTTTGCACCTTGACATTTACGTTAGCCAAAAAATAAGTATAAGTCCACGTTTTGATTATTTGCATTCATTTAGTAATAAATTTAAACCTAAGCTATTAGATTTAAATGGGATTAATTCACTCTCTTTCCTTAAATTAATTTCTTCTATTTTTCCAAAGGGGACGATCGCCCCTCTTGGCCCTTCTCTGACGGCGTCATGTTTTGTTATAGTATTACAGATGAAATAACTTGTTATAGGCCTGAAGAGGATGGGTGGGTGGGGGTTATGTGATAAGTGCTCAATAACGTAACATATGTACTATTTTGTTACTCACATCGGACGTACTTAGACTAGCTTTTATAAGAGTTGATTTTATCTTTTCCCACATGTCTTTGATTTTATCATTTACATCAATTCGATAAATTAAATGTTAATCTCCACCGAATCACACTTTGCTTTAAATATAAATTATTGAGTACCAAACCAAACCGTCATAGGTCGACTTCCACTAATGGCTATTAGAAAAGTCGTTTATGAGTTCTCTTTGAGAGTCGTCCTTTATAGCCGAGTCTTATATCTGTAGTAAATTTGCTTTTTAATTAAACATTATTTACAGCTATTTGGAAAAAAACGCTTCCCAACTCAAACCAGAAGTCCAAATAATTAGGAACACGTGTCGTAAAAATACAACGTTCTGTGTCTAACAAGCGACAGGTATTAATTTATGAGATGCGCGCGCAACAATTAGCGTGGGGGTTGTTAGCGTTCGTTACGCTATTCTCCTTCTTCGATAGAAAGGATTAACAATTAGCCTGTGTACAGTTTAGAATTTTCTCAGAAACTTAGCTACACGTATATTTTCCTGTATGGAAGAAACTGAAAGAAGTTTCAGGGAATTTGGTTCCAGAAGAAGATAAAAAAAAATTGGTATTATTGTTTGTACGCTAAAGCATTGTTTACTTTATAGCCCAGTCAATAAAGGGTTTGTGTCGGAACTCTTTTTGGTAAAGCTGATTTTTTCAAGGGTGACAGACTTTGACGGGAGGATAATTTTCTGAAAAGTCCCCGAAAATTCCAATGGAGCTTCCCTCCTACCCTGCCTTTAAGTTTAAAAATGTAACCTTTTATTAAACAAATAAAAGAGCACTGTGGCGACAAAATCACACTGATTTAAATAAAAACCCCGAACCACAAAACAAGGAACAAAAACAATAACTAAACAACTAAATTGTAAGTTATGTTTAATACGTTACCCTTATGTACATTTCGATGACATGATCATCATCCTCAGAGGGTTTTAACACTACTGAGGATGATGACCATGCCATCGAAATGTACATAAGGGTAACGTATTAAACATAACTTACAATTTAGTTGTTTAGTTATTGTTTTTGTTTCTTGTTTTGTGGTTCGGGGTTTTTATTTAAATCAATGTAGACTTTTACGCAATCGCATACAACTTTTTACCCAAAGGTTTTTTAAGGTTATTTTATTTGCAGTTTTATTCCCTGATAAATGTTCTACAACTTTTATTATAAGATAGTTTATGATAAGTGCAGAAGTTTTTCCGTAAATTAACGAAATGTTGTAAAAAAAATATTTTTTTAGCCACCTATATAAGTTTTTGCAAAACCATAATTTTATTCGTCACCAAATGAAAAAATGCTTCGGATAAAAGTTGTTGCAAATATATTCCTGAGTACATTGGTATGTAAACATTATAGTTATGTGTATTACTCAATTAGTAACATAGAAAGCAATAGCTAGGTTTAGAGCGCGTGAGCGCCCGGGAGTCGGCGGGCGTAGGTGAATGGCGTGTTATCGCACGTATGCCTATTCAATTAGAATTTAATATTGTAATTTTAACATCTATTTTTAACACTTATAATCGTACTAGCCTATAGTGTGCCCACCTTTATTTTGTAATTTAGTAAATAGTTGTGTATAATCAAAATAACATTAGAGTGATATGTTCAGTAAAATTGTTTTTCTGATTATGTCATTATTGAAATAAGGATTTGAATTTTATTCATAATTCATTATTGTACACATTTGTATGCCAGTTTTGGTTCGGGGGATTTAAAGTAGCCTTGTTATATCAGGCCATTCCATTATCCACCACCTATGGACCCGCCGTGTCCCGGACTGGCCAAACCGGCAGCTGTTTTAATTACGAACTACTGTCTAACTCGTGTTTTAAAACAGCATCACGGACCTCCCACCCACCACAAATATTATATACACTGATTTCATATTTACACGTCATGATTATTGTAACTCATAAACATAATTTTTATGTTTAGTATTATGTCTCTTTGATAATATTTACAAATTAATCTGTATGAGAAAATTCAACGATTTTGTTCCTTTTCGTAAGGATACATCATCAAATAATAATTAACCCGTCCAACGTACGTACATCAACTTCGTCATAAACATATTGTATGAATGATTCATCATTTATTTTTGGAGAATCTGCTTTTATAAGTGAATTCATATATAGATTAACTTCATTGTATGAAACACAGACACCCATTGATGCAAGGACATCAATGAGGTGTTTAGAACCATAAAGCCTATGTAGTGTTAGTCCTATTCCGGTTTGGACAGGGGACAAAAACGACCTAGGTCTTACAGCAGAAATTATATCATGATTTATAACTGTACACTTTCGCTCTGTTTTACGCCCATCACCTGTCTTCTTCTTCGTAACCCTAATCGTGAAAGTTTTCAAACTTTCTGGAACTGGAGTATCACCTCCAGCTCTGATCTCATCTAAAGTTGGATATGTTTGATTGTTGTATGCCATTTTTTGAATGTCTTCTCTTATGATATCTGCGGCAGCCCGCACTATTCGCAAACGTCCTGTCATATGATCCGAGTCCCTTTCTTTATACCATTGGTCAACAAGTTTGTGTGCATAATCAGATAAACATAATACATTTTTTCACCCACTCACATTTGAAATAAATAAATGATCTTTTAGAAAATTTTTAAGGTGACGTTCTGAATATGTTCCCTGTAAACAAGAAATCTGTTTTAGAAGGTCTTACAGTTCCTTTAACGTAAACTGGCATTCGTCACTTTCCTCTATATGTTTGCACAATTTGTAAAATTTATCTTTTAGCTGTGTCTGATGACTACTAGCTAAAGTGTGAGTTGGTTTGGATGTACAAAAATCCCTGCAGCAATATTTATGATATCTTGCTTCAGGTGCCACAAGATCACTGTCGCTGAGAAGTCTGGTCTTAACCCTTTCTCCCCACCGATCTTCCCGTTCATCACACTTTTTTAGAATGTTTTCTCTTATTTCTATAGTTGTTAACAGATGTAATGGCTTTCCACGTTGTGAAGGGGCTTTTGTATCGATCTTAGCATTTTTTCCACAAAGAAAACAATCACTTTTAAAATCAAATCGGTCTTCGATACTTTTTAAAACAGATGGTGGCAATGATGAGGTTGAAGGTAAATTTATATTAGGGATCTCCGATTTTCTGATAGTTGCTACAGCTGTTGTCGGCCGTGTATAGTTTAGTCTACATTTTTTGTGGACGGTTATCTTTTTTTGACCTTTTAACTTTTCACTTAATCGATCATTGAGTCTTAAACTGGTTTCAATAATAGTTTTTAGCCCCTTTTCAACCACTACAGTATTCGTTTCTAATTGTTCCCCACAAAAAACACAAGAATATTTTAACGTGTCCATTGTTACAAAGTTATCAAACTAATTACAATTTAAAACTATCTAAGAATAATAAATTAAAACTCATTGCGAAATCAAGGCTAGGTTAAATCCCCGAACCAAAACTGGCATACAAATGTGTACAATAATTAATCTATACTTATAAAAGCCAAATACCATTGACTCATTGACTCATCACAGTTTCTCCAAAACCCCGAGGCCTACAAACATGAAATTTGGCACTAATACTCTTTATAGGATCTAGACGCGCACTAAGAAAGGGTTTCCGAAAATTCGAAATTTTAGGGGAGGTTTTGTTTGGGGTTAAAGTTACTAAATAACGATTTATCAAAACCTACCGAACGGATTGGAATGAAATTTGGTATGTAGCTTCCTCTAGGGCCATAGGGGCTCACTAAGAAAGAGTTTCAAAAAATTCGAAATTATAGGGGTTTGGGGTCAAAGTTACAAAATCACGATTTCTCTAAAACCATCGAACGGATTGGAATTCAATTTGGTATGTAGCTTCCTCTAGGGAACTAGGTACTCGCTAAGAAAGGGTTTTAAAAACTTCGAAATGTTAGGGCGGTTTGGGGGAATCAAGTTACTAAAAAGAAACACTGAACGGATTGGAACGAAATTTATTATGTAGCTTCCTCTAGGGCCCTATGTGCTCGCTAAGAAAGAGTTTAAAAATAAAATCGAAATTTTAGGGGAGGTTTGGGGGGGGGGGTCAAAGTTACTAAAAATCCCCATAAGAAATACATAGTGTAATGTATTTATTGATATAATATATGTTTTTGTTAATATACATTTAACTTTGATTTGTCTATCCGTGCAAAGCCGGGTTGGGCCAGCTAGTTATGAATAAAATTCAAATCCTTATTTCAATAATGACATAATCAGAAAAACAACTTCTACTGAACTCTAATGTTATTTTGATTATACACAACTATTTACTAAATTACAAAATATAGGTGGGCACACTATAGGCTAGTACGATTATAAGTGTTAAAAATAGATGTTATAATTACAATATTAAACTCTAATTTAATAGGCATACGTGAGATAACGCGCCATTCACCTACGCCCGCCGACTCCCGGGCGCTCACTCTCTCAAAACCTAGCTACTGCTTTCTATGTTACTAATTGAGTAATACACATAACTATATATGTTTACATACCAATGCACTCAGGAATATATTTTCTACAACTTTTATACGAAGCATTTTTTCATTTGGTGACGAATAAAATTATGGTTTTGCAAAAACTTAGATAGGTGGGTAAAAAAAAATATTTTTTTACAACATTTCGTTAATTCACGGAAAAACTTCTGCACTTTACCATTAACTATCTTATAATAAAAGCTGTAGAATATTTTTCAGGGAATAAAACTGTAAACCAAATAACCTTAACAAACTTTTGGTTAAAAAGTTGTATGCGATTGCGTAAAAGTCTACATTTTTAAACTTAAAGGGGGTAGAGGGGGAAGCTCCATTGGAATTTTCGGGGACTTTTGAGAAATTGACTCTCTAATAATGATCTACCACTGGGAGAAAATTCAGCTCTACCAGAGAAAGTGCCGACATTCACTGTGTTTGGAACTTTATTGACTGGGCTATTATGTCAGGTGCACACTTGCTGCAAATTGACACGCTGCGTCATTTTCAATCTGCGCCCTATCTGCTTCAAACGTTGATAGTCTCTCATTTACCGAGTTGGGTAGCACATTATT
>JAGFPH010002208.1:107571-141675 GCA_018207615.1 Philaenus spumarius
TACTTTATGCCCGGTGCACACTTGCTGCAAATTGACACGCTGCGTCACTTTCAATCTGCCTCCTATCTGTATCAAACTTTGATAGTCTCTCATTTACCGAGATAGGTAGTATTATTGTTTGCTATTTATTTAAATTTACTATTCATGTACATTTTTATAAATCGAATTAAAGATAAAATATTATCTTTTAATTGCTTTACATTGAAGTTGATAAATCGAACGGTTTAGCTTAATAGATAATACTAGGCCTATTATATAGTATCCATATTTTCCACAATTCAGATATAATTTTATTAAATACTTGCCAATTTGTTATTTTATATTTATGTACCTTTTTATATGTCAAACTAAAGATAAGCCAGTGAAATTAAAACTCGAGAGATTTTTTAAATTAGGCCTATTATTGTAACCATACGCAAAAATGACTTTTTAGGCCTATTGTATTAATTTAGAAATGTTTTTAGGCTTTTAGAAATGCCTTGTAGTCAATTTTTGTTAATTTAATTCAATAGGTATTTTAGGTTACACCATAGATTAAAGGCTTCGATTTTCCGGATTTGCTTCAAACTTACAGTTTTAGAATTTGTGAAAATCTATTCTAAGAACGCAAAAATATGTAAAATTAACTCTAAACAGAAATTTTTTTGAAGGGAAGTAACAATGTTTTCAGATTTTTAGTACTAGAATGAAACTTTTTAGGATTTTATCTAAAAAAATAAATGTAAGATATTATTCTGCTCATTTTGTTTTTTTACACTGCACTATAGCTCGCTTGGTTCTCCCAAAATCAATCAAAACGTAAAGTACCATAAAAGTACAAGTTGAAATACGCGTGGCCGACGGCCGAGTTTGTACTCTGCAAGCGAAGCGATGTTTCCCATAAAACATATCAGCAAGTCCGAGGTGCAAACTCGCAAAGCTGGAAAGCTGTGAGAGTCGAAGCTGAACGCTTAGGAGCAAACAAATTCTACTAATACATTTCTTACACACAGACAGCAATTTTAGAAATTCGCACTTACGTCAGCGGTTCAGTTGCTTGATCGAATTATTTATTTATACATTACGTTTGGGTAGACGTTCAGACAGCACAGAATGTGCTGATTACATGCATACAAAGAGCGTATATGCCAGGCATGTGCGGGCATGTTAGGCATATACTGAGCACATCCTCGGTAAATAATAATTGCACTTCTATTTTTGTCATTATAAGAGATTGTCTAGAAAGGGACAGACCACTCACCACGAGGCCCGCGACGCGATATTTTGCTGCTCCCAATACTTATTCCTAAAACGATTTACCTGGAAGTGTTCGAAAAAATTTCAGCTGTAGAAACGATGCCAGAAGTTTCCTTTTTTTTATTTCCTAAATTACTTTACAAAAACAGGCTGCTAAATTTTATTTACACAACCAAACTGATAAAATTTTAATTCGAATAGTTTTCTTTTCATCGGAATATCTGACATTGCTTTTCAGTTATAACGCTTTAAAGTTTAAACGTAAAACTAAATAAAAATAAGGTATAAAAAAATTAGAAAAGTTGGTTTGTGCTTTAGAATATACCATACCTGTACTGGTACTGAATAACTGAATTATTATGAGTGTGGCAGACGCAGGAATGCTTTGCGATCATCCAGCTGTGTGCCCACGCGCTCGCTAGAACAGCTGGTTGTCAGATGTGTGCACACAAAATTCTGTGTATTTTTAAATCAAATTATGTTTTTGAATCAACGTTCAAGCAATTTAAAGTTAATAAAAAATAATCACAAATACAGGCTCACCATCGACAACGAAGTATTGCAGGTGCTTCAAAACCTGCTAATATTGATGCCAGAAGATGGAATATGGTGGTTTTTACCGCCCCACCAAAAAATGTACACCAAAAAATCCTCCCACGAACCCAAAAATTTCTCCCACTACCACCCCCATTTCCTTCACCCCGAAGATTACAGCCATCACCCAAATTCCCGGATCACTTCCACACTACAAAATTTGGTCTAAAAAACATGACGTTTAATAACCTAACCCAAGGTCACCCTCATCCACCAAAAAACTTTTACTTTATTGCGTTTTGTAACCTAACCCAAGGTTACCACTTCTTCTATAAACATAAGGATGAAAGCAACAATCTTTTATTTTTGTTACCCCAGAGTGACCCCATTCTTCCCATAGCCCCATTTCTCTCACCAATCCCACATTTTGAACCCCCACAAAAAATATTTAGTCACCCCCTCCCCCAATTAATTTTATTTTAATTGTTGTAAACCCAAGGTTACCCCACCCCAATGAACCTAAAGCCCCGTCCACACTTGCAGACTTGTCTGCTGAAACATTGTCGGCCGACTGTCTCTCCGGTGTTTTCTCTTGTCTCCGGAGACGTCTTCAGCTAATCGGCCGACAGTCTGTGTGTTTCTGGAGACAAAAGACAATGTTTCCTGTTTCCCAAACGAACGGGAAACATGCAGACTGTCGGCCGATTATAAAAATACTTATACTGCAAAGTGATACATTTTATACTTTTGTAAAGAACATAACATAACAATTGTGTTATGCTTATTATATTAATAAAATTGTGAGAGTTAGGAGTACGTATTTTTATCCCGCAGTTTATATTTACCAAAATACCATTTTAATAAATATTTATAATTTTATTTTAACTTTAATAAGTGACTCATATTTTGTGTATTTTGATTTAATAAATTTGTAAATACAAATTTATATGTAATAATATTGTGTAGCTTAATAGTAAACATTGTGTTTTAGTATTACAAGTATTAGTCAGATAACAAATTGCGGCCATAATAGGAACCTTCATCGAGAAACTTGCGGGTCCACCATCGCCTCTTCCTTGGTAAATCAGCTACATGATTTAGAAAGATAAAGCACACACAAGCTAAAATCACATCCTCTTCAGCCACCATGTCGTCAAACACTGGCTTTCTATTGTGGACGGAAAACAAGACGGAGACTCGAATCACAAACTGTGTCGGCAGACAGTCGGCCGATTGTTTGCATACACACAACTTTCTTTATATTATGATTACCGATTTAAATATATATTTTGTGAATTCAAAATTGTAAGTGAACTATTTTCAATTTAAGAACACTTTTTAAAGTTAAACAAGGAAACTAATATTCTTTGGATAAGGAATCGTTTTTCGAAATATTTCAAAACAGTTTTTTCAAAAGTAATATTAAGTAAATAATACATACAATCTTGACGGGACAGAATAGTCACTCCCGCTTTAAAAGCAGCCGTGGGACTTATCCCCTCTACTGATGCCATACCAGGACTGAGAAAGATTGCGACCGTCAACCTCTAAATATCAAGAACGGTGATTTTACTTGATGATAATTTTCTTGAGTTGTCGATTTTTAATAAATGTTTTCCCTCGTGAACGTTTTACTTATTGCTTACACATTTTCTTATTGCCTTTATTTTTCAATGTAACATTTGTGTTTGTAATTCATTAAAATTCATTGTGTTTAATATTCATTAAAAAAGGTTATGCATTTTCCACAGTGAAATATTATTAACTCCTTTCCACAGTTAATGTGGATATTGTCACCATACCATACATCAGAGGCGCAGCGAGCCATCGTTCGCTCTGGAGCAAAAACAATCCAGGCGCCCCTCCCCCACCAATTGAACCTTTTTACCTGTAACTCACACTTACAATCCACTATCTTCCAATCTGCAGCTCAGGCCACAGCCAGGAAAATATTTACCAAACTTTAGGCCTATCCCTTCCCCCACGCTCTTCAAAATTCAAATAATAGTTTAAAAGTTGGCCTTATAGTTTTAGTTATATAAATATGTTTCACAGCGGTAATTAGGTAAATATAACCAGTGCTAATGATCTTAAAATGAAATTGAATTATTTTGTTAATACATCTATACCGTACTAATCTATACTAATACTATAAAGAGGTAGGCCTAAAGTTTATTTTTTTTTTTAGGTAGGGGTAATCTCTGAAACTACTGAACCGATTAAAAAAAATAGTTTTACTATTAAAAAGCTACACTATCCCTGAGTAACATAGGCTATAATTTATTCCGATAAAACCATTTTTTTAATTTTTAGTCTAGTTTAGGCCTAGACTGATAAATCCACACATGTATTAACGCTTATTACCATAGCAACCAATTGAATAAAATAACAGTTAACAGCTGTTTGCTTTAATATTTCCATTTACAGCTAATTTCTAACTTTTAGGTTAGACCTGAGCCTTACTGGTTCTTTTTACCTTTATTATAACTGCTGTTATAAAATGTACGAAATCATTTGATTTGAACATTTAACATTATTTACCGTCTTAGCTTTGGGGTTATTATTAATCCTACACCTTTATTATAAAAAATCGTAACATAATTATGTCTATAGAATGTTCCAACGGGGTTGGCGTGCGTAGCACGCAGGGGTTTCCCCTAGCTTATAATATAACGTTAACTTAAATGAATAAATGATATTATCAAATTGTTTTTTACTCACACAATGAAAAACCGAAAAAAACTTTACATTTACGGCTCTTTCAAATAGTTTTTGCCTTTATTTTTCAGCTGCAAATGTAGTTATCATACTACTAAAATCTACACTCCTTGCTCTCGTTCGGTCTATAGATATTGTTGCCAAACAACTCGGACGTTTTTGCGACATTGTGTTGCAAATTTTTAGCTAAGAAAAGGACCTTTCTGCACTTGCAGAAGTCACTGGCAATGTTAGGAGGATAACTCGAGCCTGTATTTACAATATCGGGAAAACTGGTGGTCCTATTTACCTAGTTTTGACCCCTACCATAAATGACATGTTTTTGTTACTCCTCAGCACTCATTATAGTGATAAATAATTTAAGCTTTGCACAGAACAACTGTGGTGTAGCCTCCAGCCGGGTTTAACTACGCTGTGCTCAAGGGGATGCGGAATACTACCCCCGGAAAACTACCCCCCCAGGTGAAACGTGACGTCACGAAATCTGCCAACTAACCAATATGGGAATCGTGTCCGCGACTGGAATACTACCCCCCCCTAACAAAAGCGGGTCGCCGGAATACTACCCCCCCAAGCAGGTTCCTACAATTATACTGTTATCGGCGACATACTGTGACTAAACAGTTTAGGTTAGTCCTCTAGTTTTTTTTTATTCTAATTATATCGAAACTTGAGTGTGCGTGACTGGAAAACTGCCCCCCCGATCTCTGACGTCAAAATGACGTAGGAACCTGCTTGGGGGGGGGGTAGTTTTCCGGGGGGTAGTATTCCGGCGACCCGTGCTCAATGCCTCACATCCAGGCCAGTCCGTAAACCTGGTTGGTCCTACTAACTAGTTCTTGTCACAACAGCCAGTCATGAGCATGCACCTACTACTCGCTCTAAAAATCTTGCGCTTGACTCCTTGATGACGTATTTATTCCACACGTTGCATCATAATGTACTATTTCAACAATTTTTCGAGGCCAAGGCTGCTCCATGATCGCTACGCCACTGATACCATACAACAAAATATTTTAAAATGTTGATAGTAAGTAGGTCGTTCGAAACACTGTTCCAAATATCGTAGGCCTACTGCGGCCCTTAGAAAATCCTGGTAAAAAGGGCCTGGCTCTCCTTGGAATCCTGGTGAGTACTCCTGGTCCAGCATGTTCTCTCTGTATTCTGTTTGAATGTACTGAGTACATTCTAAGCACCTTCGTATCACGTTTCTAAAATAATAAGAAAACGCACGAACATATTATTTTCCTTCAGCTACTACTTTAAGAGGTCTTTTCTACCTCATTAATAGGGTAGAAAGAGCCGCTTATCATCCGGGGGCGGAAAAGTGGCCATACAAAAAGCTTTGAGTTTGTTTTGTCGTACGCCTATAGGCGGGCTGGAACGTATACACAATGTATTTAATAATAATAAGATTACCTTGTTAGGTCCGTCACGTGACTTCTAGTCGTTGTATTCTTCACGACATGTTTCGGAGCCGAAACTCCATTATCAAGTTAAAATCACTCCGAAGAGATCGTCGCACATTAAAATAAATAAAACATATACACACATACACACTTACATACCACAACAACACATAGATACAATAGGGAGGGTGGGGGGATCAGCTTTTTCGATTACTAAATGCGATACGAATTAATATGGGGCAAAGGTGCGTTCGATCAGCTGAGGCTTCCATTTATCACTCGACCTACAGAAATGTTTGTTTGCAGTTGAAAGACAGGGCTTATTTTAATAACGATATTAACATAAATGTAATTAGATGGGTTTTTAAATGCCGAGGGGAATTGCTTCACCTAAATTATAAGCCATGGATAAAAAATATTAATTATAATTGCTCACTGTGCAATCTGGGTGAAATTGAGGATGTTTTTCACTTTGTGGCTAGGTGTCCAATCTTGAGGTCGATAAGAATAGCATGGCTTAATTTGCCGGAATTATCTAGAGAGAAGTTTTTAAGTTATTTAAATGGTGAGGATTGGGTGCGGCTTGCAGGATTTCTGAGGCAGGCATGGCAGTACAGGTGGAATTGGATTAGTGAATTTAATTATTAAATTGCAGATTTAAGTTCTTTACCTTTGTTGGGGGGGAGTTACATTTGAAATATGTGCATAATTTGTATATTGGATATCTTTGCAATTATAATTATTATTATTATTTAAGTTACTTTTATTATTATTTGATTTGTTTTGTAAATTTAATTTAAGTATTTTTGTTTGTTTTTGATTCTCAGTAGTGTACCAACCAGGCAAGACGGTCGTATGATCATTGCCATCTTAATGCGAGCAATATAAGTTGTTTTTGTTTATGTTAAAAAATAAAAGCATTTTTTCATTTCATTTCATTTCATTTCACATAGATACAATATCGCGCTTGATACAAACTTAGGTGCGCTACCTATCATTGTCGGTTGAATACTGCCGGTATTGCGTTCAGGGATCTTAAGGATGTTTATCTCTGTTTGTCTTCTGTAAATATTTGATGGCCGTATCATATAAATGGTGAGAGTGAAATGAAAGTTGGTCATTTAAGATATCGTCCGGTTTATTTTTGAATGCTTTATAAATTTCGTATTCTTCCTTAGCATTCATTAGTCTACCTTTGTTGCAAATGTGTAGGGTTTCTACCGAAGCGTGGAAGTCACCTGAGCTATGTTTATTTTCGGCAAGGTGACGAGCGTAATTGGAATTGTTAATGTTGGACTTATTGTTGGGAAGATGTTCCTTGTAACGTTCGATGAACGCTCTCCCTGTCTGACCTATGTAATGTTTACTACAATCCTGGCAATTGATTTTATAAACTCCGGACTTTTTTTCAATTGAGGTGTTGGTTTTACGCCTAAGCAATTTTGAATTTTAACAATGTATTTTATACGGACACTTTTCCGCCCGCTAAATCATAATGTGTTTGTAAAACAACTGTTGCAAGGCCGTAGCCAGGAGGGTGGGGGGGGTGTGGGGTTAGGCGTCAAAACCGCCCCTGAAATCCCGAAATTTAGTAGTAAAAATTAATACTAGGTTTAAAAAGTGCAAATTAAATTATAAAATAGACAACACAACAGACCAGCAACATATTGTGCATTGCATGCATACTGATATTTATATTTACTTGATTAAACTACAACGTACAATACTCATAGATGCAGTAGGTTACAGCCTTACTCTCTTACTATGAAGGTTCAACAAAAATACTTTACTCTAACAAAACACGCAAGCATTGTGTATTGAAAATACTCCCAATACGGGGGTTGGCGTGCGAAACACGCATACTATATGTATTGAAAATTCTCCTAATATGAGGGTTGGCGTGAGAAGCACGCAATGCATTGTGTATTGAAAATACTCCCAATATGGAGGTTGGCGTGCGAAGCACGCAATGCACTGTGTATTACACGTACTCTCAATACGGGGTTTGGCTTGCGAAGCACGCAATGTATCGTGTATTGCATGTACTCCCAATAAGGGGGTTGGCGTGCGAAGCACGCAATGCATTGTGGATCGAATATTCTTTCAATATGGTTTGGAGTGCGAAGCAAGCAATGCATTGTGTATTGAAAATACTCCCAACTTGGGGTTGGCGTGCGCTGTGCGCCGGCCGCTTCTCATAGTGTTCAGTGTCAAGCTCACATGTGCGTCCTTGGCAGTTAACGTGTTGAAAGGGTTTAAATTCAAATCCCCAGTCCTGACCTGACCCCCCCCCCCCAAAATGTTCCTGGTTACGGCCTTGAACTGTTGAAACAACAATACATCAAAGAACTTCAGTGTATGCGTATTCTTGGCACAAACTCAATTATTTTTTTGTAAGTATGAATGTCCATGTTTTAATGACGTTTGTTCCACAGTAAATTCCAAATTATTTACTAAAACAGTAGCTGGAGGAAAATGTTGTGTGATTTACGGGAAAAAAGTATCTTAGTCAGCCTCGCTGAGCTCGTGTGGTAACACTTCCTTTCGGGAGGGGGGGGGGGGGGCAAAGTAATACTTTTCTCCCTTAAGACGCAACTATTACAACTAACAAAGTTTGTAAAATCAAACGATATTTTTAATGTTAGGATGGTTGATTTAGAAGTGTATGTACATTGTTCGCTATTTTTAACATTATATTAACTAGTCATTACTATTCTGAAAATATGTCTTTAGTTTGATTTAAACTGCTTTATAATCGGCCGATTTCGTTGGTGTGGGGAGGCCTCGACGCATTGTTGCCATGATTATAATCACTCATCAAGCAATTGGTTCCAGAATTATAAAAACTGATCGGATTTCACCTGTTTTCAATGCCAAGTAATTTAAAAGAAATCTGGCAACACGTGGTTCATCGGACGCTATGACAACTGTCCCTTCCTGATTGGCCTAGTGCGCGGCAAGCCCCCTCTCCCCACTACTTTCGTATGGTTCTCAATCCTAAGTTTAAATCAAAGTGTAAAAGGTCGCACTTTCTTTTAAGTAGTTTTCCAAAAGACCCTAAAGGGGCCCAAAGCACGGCCCTGAATACTGCGGACTGTGGAAACTTTGGAATGTGTCTCTCTTGTCTAAAAAAACGAGTAGGCCTACAAATAAAATCCAAAACACTCCAACGAAAGTCCAAAACACTCGATTGACAATGCTGGGAAGTTGTCGAAGCTAAAGACAGAACCGAAGTATCGACTATGGCCTATAGAACATTTGTAACACCTATTTCGTAACGTAATGAGTAATGATGTTTTATTCTAATATTACAGAGAGGCGATTATACGGAAATAAGGTGAAATTTGAAAACGGTTATACCCAATCTGAAATTAGAACCTATGTGGAATGTACTTTCTATTTGGGCTCTGCAATAGTGAAGCAATAATTGTAGATCTAAACCAAAGTGGAACATGTTACAACTGATACAGTAAACAACCTCTCCCAAAAGTTTATTTACGTCTTGATTTACGTAATTATGTGTAAAGTAAGTTCTATAAAACTGTCAATCTTATGGCCAAAATGTAAGACACGATTGATAAAGTATTATCCTTTTAGTTTCTTAGATGCAAACCGCAAAGCGCAGTCCATAGTCTGAGGCCGCAAAATCGACTTGCAAACTCGGAAAGCGAGCGAAACGAAGCAGCGCTTGAGCCGGGGCTGGAGGGTGAGGTGCAAACAAATTGTACTAATATATTTCGTACACGCAAGCAGCCATTCAGCGCCTTTGTGAATAAACAAATTTCCTAAATAGTTGCTTTAAACTGTAAAACAATGTAAACTTCATTTTGGAAATTAGTTCAACTCACGGCAGCGGTTCAGCTGCGTGATCGAGTTATTTTTATAGAATCCAAATCACCGTTATATAGGGGCCTATGTAGGCCTAAGTTGTGGTAGAAAGGATAATTAACAAAATTTGCTTTGTTTATCAAATAACAAAGAAACGTGTATTCGCATTATATTTATTCCTTCTGTTTAATTTGTTTAAATTTGTTAACATATTAAAGACTATAGTCTGTACAAACAGCCGTGCGCTTTAACCCTTTGTTGCCCGATGGTACTTTTAAGTACCACCATAGATCATGAATAATAAATAGATCTTGCATCCATACGGGGGCTGTGTGCCGGAAAAAAGGTTGTCGCGAAAATAGTACATGATCGCGCCGCGAGGTAGCGCTAGGGAGAAAGCATTGGTAGCATTGATGTTTCAAACAGCTTCCTTCGTTTCCCCAATAGACAGCGCCAAAAAAGTCGAATTTCCAGTGGAACAAAATATTGCATTGGATCGGAGTTCTATTAGGTTATCCAAATACAATGGAACCACCTAATTCAACTGTCTTTATAAAAGGTAATAGTGGCTGTATCTACAAGTTGAGGCCTGGAAGTACTTTAGAGTACCATTGCAGTTCTGTAAAACATCAGGTCTACACCTAGTTTCAACAAATGCCACCAGAAAGAAGGACTTATGGTGTGATTTTCCAATTTTTTAAAACATGTTCTTATCTTTAATTTGTCAGTATTTTTTATTAAAAGGGTAGCATATTGCTTTAAATTAATTACTTAACTTAGTAAGAACTGATCTAATTTATTATTATAAACCTCTCATACACATACAAATTATACAGATTCAAACTTAAGAGCAACCAAGCAAACTTCCTATAACCATTTCTATATGGTGCTGATAAACTATCTTTTACTTTACTTTTACTTTATACGTAATATTTATACCGATAGTAAAGTAACTGAAGTTTTGTTAATTTGTCAGTTTTCTTTAATCAAGCCGTAGCCTAGTGGATAACGTTGCGTCTTCCTGATCAGAAGATGCTGGGTTTGAATCTAGGTTAGGGAGACCATAAATTATATCTAATCATATTTGTGGTTTGAGGGTAGGAGGGCGGAAGTAAAGCAAACGGTGGTTGGCTCGCTTCCAAGCTGACGGGATATGACTAGATATCTGGTCTCCGGCTGGGGCTGTTTTGCATAATTTTACTAAGGTATTTATATATATATACATATTTACTAAAAAAAAACCAGTAAAGAAACAAAAACTAATTAACCTTAGTTAACCACAAAAATAAAGAAATATATAGTTTTTTTAAAATTTTATCACTTTTTGGTCCTCAAAGGGTTAAGCCATAAAATCGACCCTCGCTAACACACGCGCAGATACACTCACACGGCCTATCTGCTTAATGGTTCTCCTATGAATCACCTTTTTCTAACCGTTAACTTTACTTAATTTTTACTCTAATTACTGAACTCTAAATTTTATTCCTCGCAAAATGAGTCCAAACACGGTACAATTGTGACAACTCTAAGCGGTTTTACGGTCAGTAGGTTACAAAATCATAAATTTGACTACTTAAAAATTGTTATTGATATTGTATTTGAATTAGCACGATCACAATAACATACATAACTACAGTAATAATTCTAGTAGTGATTTCAAACGTTTGCAAAAAACAAGAAACTAAAAAATCAGAATCAATATAGCAGTGAACGTATGCTAAGAGTAAAATAAAAATAATTACAAATTAATTTTGCAATGTTACTGTACAATAACTATAATAAATCAATAAAACAATTTAAAAAAACTAACACAAGCATATTTAGCCTACATAGCAATATCGAAAGTAAAGGAAAGGAGGCTTCTTAAAAATGCCTTCTTAAAAATGCCTTCTTAAAAATAAATCAGAGTCAATGTAACAAGGAACGTATACTAAGAGTAAAATTATCACAAGCATATTTTATTCCGCCATCCAATGTTAGGCCAAAAAACTATTGCTATAAAATGTAACTTACTATGCCAATACGGAAGGTAATTTAAAATGAAGCTAAATAAATTTCCAAACAAGACGGTAGTAAACAAAAATGAAAAACACAATAGGCCTGTCCTATTAAGAAATTGGAAAATTTAAATACAGCTGAAAGACGCAACAGAGGAAATTTTAGGAAATGTGTACGTTGGAAATTTTTGAAGACACTTAAGAGGCCTTCTTTTAACATAGGACGGTTATGTAAATATGCTAGTTAGTTTTATAATATTATTTTATTGATTAATTAGTTATTGCACAGTAACATTGCAAAATGAATTTGTAATTATTTTAATTTTAGTGTTAGTTCACTGTTATATTGATTCTGATTTAGTTTCTTTTTTTTTTTTTGCAAACGTTTTAACGTTTGAAATCACTACTAGAATTACTGTAATTATAGGCTATATGTTATTGTGATCGTGCTAATTCAAATAAAATGTCAATAACCGTTTTAAAAAAAGTCAAATTTATGATTTTGTAACCTACTGATCGTAAAACAGCTTAGAGTTTTCACAAATGTACCGTGTTTGGACTCATTTTTCGTGGAATAATATTTAGAGTTCAGTAGCCTAATTAGAGTAAAAATTAAGTCAATTTATCCGTTAGAAAAATGTGATTTTTAGCAGAAAGGCTAGTTGGTGATTCATAGGAGAACCATTGAGCAGGTAGGCCGTGTGAGTGTGTCTGCGCGTGTGGGAGCGAGGGTCGTATTTATGGCATAGAGCGCATCGCTGTTTGTACAGACTATAGGCATATTTATTGTAAGAATTTTAAATTTGGTTTTATTGAATTATTTTTGTTACATACATTACTAGTACGACTTAGGGCTTCGCCTATAGGCCTATAAAAACTTAATCTACAAATTAGAGACTCAAATTATTATTTTGAAAGTATGAAATCAGTTGTTACTGGGAACGTCATTTTTATAAAATAGCTTCCAAACAAATAGTAAACAGCTGATTATTATGTTGGCATGCTTAGCTGCGTATTTAAAATGGGCATATAGTAGGCCTATGTTTTAAACAGTTTATATTATGTTCGAAATATACAAACAATCTAAAAGCAATATTAGTTCATCGTAGATCGAAAAACTAAAATTCGCCTCTAACTTAATTTACGATACAATAATAACCAGTCGGCTTTAGATAAGAACCCCTCCCTCCTTACCATTAATACAGGTAGACAACAGTGACAGTACGCATCGTGACAGTGGGTCTACACGAAGAAAATAAAAATAAAATGTATACATAGTTTGTGTTATCTACGTGTTATGTGTTCGTATAGGCCTAATTGTGTAATTTAAATAATGACAACGGGAACTACAAAGCAAGCAAGCGTTAATGGGTGAATAGAAGAAACGGCCGTAGTGCGAAATTAAAAAGAAATGAAATATTGACTATTAAGGCTGTAAGTCATATTAATATATTTAGTATTAATCAATAGTCGGAATGGCGATAACAAATATGTATGAACATATTTATAATTTCGTGTCTTTTAGTTCCTTAAAGAAGCCTTAATAATTCAAAATTTGCCTGTATTAGGTATTTTAAAATTCACTTTGCATTAGGACAACTCAACTAAGTGTATTAAGAAGGCATATAGTTTTTGAATAAAAGTATTATAAACTCTAAAATTCTAAATTTGTCCCAGAGACGAAACTATGACTTCCATAACCTGTAGCGGACTGGGCTAAAGCTGAAATGTATAAATAATCTGTTTTATATTTAAAACAACCCGTTTTTCTTTCTCACTATAGTACAGAGAAAGTATAGCGATTGCAAAAAAATCGATGTGGCGATTTTTGCGAAACTATCCGTTTTGGGATCCCCTGAGCCCAAAAGAGTGGTTTTTACAAAATGTCTGCCTGTATGTAGGCTATACAAAGCTAGAGAGAAAACTATTCGATCGATTTCGAACAAATTTTACCAAACATGACAATTATGCCTGTATAGATGCACGAAAAAAGGTTTTGAAAAACAACCCCCTTTATGGCCAAACATTCAGTTATTATATAAAAAAAAGGCTCTAATTATTTTGATAAAATTTGGCTTATTTGTAGATCTTAATGTATCCTCTTCCATATGCAAAAACAGCATTTTTCTAAAAATTCTCGTATAGCTAATAATAATATTTATTTAGTTACTCTCCTACTTTAATGTATCCCCTCTCCTGTTTTAATACAATTATGAAGTCACAGTGAATCTGTTTAATAATTTAAATAGGTTTGTGAGAAAGTATGTGCGAGTTTCTGGTACCGTGTATTTCTTATGGTTCATCAGCAGTTACTACTTCTTAGATTTGTATGATTCTTTTGTTTATGAAAGGACTTTACACTAATACTAATGCAGATCATTTTGACCCACTGCAGATAGTGTATCTATAGTACTCTAACCAAGAATCATTATATATAATTCTGTAAGCGAAATTTTAGATTCAAAATTGTGGGAATTTGGTAAATCGGAGGATGATATGGGAGAGGTATCAAATTAAAGATATCGATTCAAGGAACGAGGGAAAAATATAAGTTTTTTCTAAAATTAAAAACTAAGGGGTTTTTGGGGTCCCCGAAAAACTTAAAATCCCCATAAAAAATACACGAGAATTTAAAAACATCTGCTTTGTTTACATTAAAACATTTGGTATTAAATAAATAAATTAAAAACATAAAACAGCTGTTCTGTAGTTTACATTTGATCTATACTAATATTATAAAGAGGTAAAGTTTTTTGTTTGTTTGTTTGTAGGTAGGGGGTAATCTCTGGCACTACAGAACCTATTGAAAAAATAGTTTTACTAATACAAAGCTACACTATCCCTGAGTAACATAGACTATAATTAATTTCTATGAAAACCTTTTTTTTTTGTAAATTAGTCGGAAAAAATTGTTAGGTTAGGCCTAGAATGATAAACCAACACATGTATTTACATTTATTACCATAGCAACCAATTTAATAAAATAACAGATACCGTAATATAGCTGGTTGCTCCAATATTTCCATTAACAGCTGATTTCAGAATTTGAAGCAATTATTTTTGTATTTCTAGCTTTAAGGTTAGGGTTTTAAAGTGTAGACCTGAGCTTTGCTGGTTCTTTTAACCTTATTATAATTGCTGTTATAAAATATACGAAACAATTTGATTTGAACATTTAACATTATTTACCATCTTAGTTTTGAGGTTATTATTAATCCTACACTTTTATTATAAATAAAACATAACATATTTTTTTGGAAGGTTCCATTGGTTGTTGGCGTGCGTAGCACGCAGGGGTCTCCCCTAGTATAGACTAATTGTCAAATTGAAATTAAGACTTTGAACCTATAGGCTACATTTTAAGCACAAGATAGGTCTACAGGTGTAATATGATTCCTCAAATAACTTGAAATGTGAACTTTTCTTATTAGCAAATTTCTAGGCCTATAGGGAAGACGAGCGATTGCAGTGACTCTTATGGAGAGACATAAGGTCAATGAGCACCGATCATAGTCCTCAGAACACGTTTCGGGGTGTCATTGAAAATTGTAGATATGATATATAAATGTGTGTGCCTTTGTTTTACGTCAGATTTGGTCCATATTTGGTACACGCTTTGGGGTTTAGTCGCTAAAATCCAACAACCGGAAGCACTTTTTGACAGGAAGTAAGATTTTTCGTGTTAGAATGAAACTTTTTTGGGGTTTTATCTAAAAAATAGACACAGGAGATTATTCTGCACATTTTGTTTTTTACATGGACTTATAGCCCGACTGGGTCCCCAAAATCGATCAAATCGTAAAATACAGTAAAAGTACCCGGCTTAAATCAACGTGGAGATTTTACCGTGTTGATGCGAGGCCGACGACCGGGAAGCAAACTCGCTTCCAAAGCTTATACCATAAAACTCGGACTGGAGGCTTAAGTGCAAACTAATTCTACTATTATATTTTTAAACGCAGTCAGCTATTCAGCTCTTTCGTGAGTAGACCAATTCCCTAAACAGTCGGTTGAACCCTAATTCATTTTGGAAATTAGCTCGACTCATGTTTCCTAATTCGACTAAAACGATCGAATTATTTTTATGGAATCCGAAACACCGTAACTATACATTAAACATCTTTTTAACATAATAAGTGTTCAAGAGCACAAATATAGTTTAAAAGAATATTGAAGGGTGTACCATGTTACTAAAGGTTTAAGAAAATGTTTAAGGTTACTGGTTATGTCACCTTGTTTTATATCGGTAGCCTATTAATTTTACTTTCTCACTAGCCTAAATACTATAAAGTCGCAAAAAATCGATGTCGAGATTTTTGCGGAAATATGAGCTTTGGGACCCTCTGAGTTAAAAAAAGTGGTTTTTACGAAATGCCTGCAGCCTATACAAAGCTAGAGAGAAATCTATTCGATCGATTTCGAACAAATTTGCACCAAACATGTCAATTAGACCTGTATACATGCTCGAAGAAAGGTTTTGACAAATTTTGAAAAACAACCCCCTTTTTGGCAAAAATACCCCAAAAAATCAGTTAGGCTATTATTTTTTTAATAAAATACCGGCTCTAACGATTTTGATCAAATTTGGCTTATTTGTAGCCCTTAATGTACCCAACCATATGCAAAAAACCGCATCTTTCTAAAAATTCTCATTCAGCTAATAATAATTATTATTATTAGTTACTCTCATACTTTAATGTATCCCCTCTCCTACCCCTCCTACAATTATGAAGTCACAGTGATTCTGTTTAGTAATTTAAATATGTTTGTGAGAAAGTATGTGCCAGTTTCTGGTACCGTTTATTTGTCATGGTTTTAATTAGTACAATATTTGTGTTTTTTTTAAGTCTGAAAGACGAGCAACGTTTTAAAACAAAATAAAATAAATGTATTAACGGTGTTATGATTTTATTTATTTAGTTTTATAAAGCGAGTGTTCTAAATATCTCACGATTGGCTTAAAGGCTGAATACAATCGTTGCGTACACTACTTTATCTACGACCAAAAATATACAGGCTATTTGATGTTTGATGTTGATTGTAGATTTAATCATTGAATAAATATACCAAAGCGAACTAGGTTTCTTATCTTGGGCCAATTCCTCAAAATACGCAATGAAAACATTCTCGGAAAACGAACTAACACCATTTCTAGTTTTCCACTCCATAAACTGGTTATAAACCTTTTCATTACGAAATTTAGATTTTTCTGGCAACAAATTGTTCAGAGCCGAATTTGCTTTTGTATTAATTTCCTCTGGAGTTAAACAAAATTCATCACTATCACTCATGTTTGCGGAATGCGTCAACTCACGTTTGAGGTTAGTTACAATAACACACTAACATCCGGAACGCTATTCAGCTGATGTACGAATAGCGTTATTTTTATTACAACTCTACTTCCGTCAAATGACGAGCTCTCATTGGTCTAGAGCCTATTATGTAAAGTGACTCCTGTTAGGTAATGATATCATTACCTAATCGGGTTGGCTTTTGGTTTGTAATGTACCTCTTTCTGATGTTACTTGTAATAGCGTTATTGGTGTTTATTGCAATGGTCGTAGATAAAAGAAATAAAATCGTTGACTTGGGTATAATAATAATGCAAAGGATATAATGTGTGTCTGTAATATAACTTGAAATTGCCTTACAGTTTGTTGTTTCAAAAACAAGTGCATAAATAGAATTGTAAATTACTCGCTTTGTGATACATTTAATTTCCTTGAGAGTGACGTAGCAAGTTATTGCGTTTCGTTAATTGATTATTTAGCGATTCAAGAAATATTCAATACAGAGTACTTTATTACTGGGAACATTAGATATTGGTAAATACTAAGTCGGAATAGTTTGTCTACTGCTATAGTTGTATTTTGCCAAGTAGACTGTAGCCAATAGGATAGCGGCGATGTGTCACCTGGCCGTCCTACCGTAGTGTTCAACTCCGAATAGCAAGCAACTAAACTAATACGTACGCGCAATCGCTCTCTAAGGCCCGCCTCCAAGAAGAACATAGCGGACATGCTGAGTCGGTAATCATTTGAAGAGTCGCTTTCCCGCGTTCAACAAGCTTCGTCTGCTGTTAGTTCGACGTTTCGTCGCTACACGGCGTACAGAGCGTCGTTTTCCCTCCCCACTCTTTTTCCAATCTAGGCCTCGCTGCCGAACAGAGTTGTTTGAGCAGTCGAGAGTCGAGTCCGGTTGTAAATGTTTACAGTGGAAAAATACGTTCAATTTTAATCCAAAACAACGTGATTTCTTTTTGTCTGATCAGTGTTTTACGAACATATTATATTGTTAGAGAGGAATCGACGAGGGAAACTAGTAATCTGTGTTTCATTATGTTGTGTCGAGTGAAAGAGTCGTTTTGTTTTGTGTCTGTGATAAACAAAATGTGTAGTGTATTGTAGAATCGAACGAATAAGGTAAATTTATCATTCGTGTTTGGTTTACCATAGTTATTTTAACTTATATAAAATAAGATTTCCCTATTTTAAAATTAAAAATAGTGTAACATAACCTAAACATGTTATTGACATGAAACGTTGCATCGTCGTATCTTATTGATTAAGTAAAATTGAGGTTATGAAAGTAGGTTCGGAACGTAATGTTTAAAAACTGCAGTAAGATTCACACAGCTTAAAATATACGTTATGGAATATCTTTTAGAAAGTAGCGTAGTACGTTGAAATAAAAATCCTACCAAATCCAAACGAAACAGTCACTTGTTGGTCAGCTGCAGTCAAGGCAATCAACAACGTCTTTTCGTCTCTGTTTTTTTTTCTTTCTCTGTCTCGCTCTCGTCTCACAATAGTACCCCATGTTCCAAGGTTTTGTTGACAATACCGCTGGGAAATACTACCGAGGGGGTAGGTTTTAAAGGTTTCTCTTCGACTGACCATTAAAGGTTTGAAGTGTGCTGTGTAATAATTGTCGAACCAGTTTTTATTACTTGACATTTTTGTGGATGACTGTGTAAACTTTGGACGCCTAGTTTGGAGTTTTAAAGGAAAAGGTGAGTGTATATGTTGTGTTTATGGTAGGCATGCTCATTTAAATGCAGTTATATATATATATTTGAATGTCAAAATCAAATATGAATCAAATGTTTGAATATGTCAAACATTTGAATCAAATGTTGCTGTTGACCCAGCAGACGATCAAGAAATGATCATTGCTGTATAGTAATTGTGCAATAAAGCACTATTTATTATTATTATATAGGCCTATATATTTGAATGTGTGTATTTTAAGCTAATGTGTTTTCTAAAAATAGAAAGCACAAGGGAAGTTTGTAAATTTTCTGTAAGCTATAATAGGCCTACAGTGTTTAATTTAGATAAACAAAGAAAACCCAGGCTAACCCAGAAAAAACAGAATAGTTGTTATAATATAGTTGTTATGAATAAATTATACTTACCGATATGTCTATGTTAATGTACCTTGATTGGTTTGTTGTAGGCCTATTTAACAGATATAATTCTGTGTGTGTGTAAAACCTATAATATTCGCGGTTTTTTCTGTCAAATTTGTGACAAACTGCCAACCAGTTTGCACTGAGTTAATTTTTAACGCTTAAAAATTATAAGTGAAGGGTAATTTCTATGTCTTACATTTTCATTTTATATATTTTAGCATAACTGTAGGCCTAATACGAATTTATTGTTGACTATACATCAAACATTTTGTCAGAACATGTATAAAGAGAAGTAGGGGTAGGCCAACTATTTGTCAACTTTGTAGTCTATGACGGGCTAAAGTTTACATTAGGACACCTGGCAATAATGCATAAAAAACCCCAAAACAATAGCCTGAAGTTATAACTTACAGTCTCTAATAGCAATATGTTTACCATCATTTAATATAGTACAATGTGCTTAGGTTGGCAGCACTATTCTGTTCCCTAAAAAAAGTTTGGATGTCCTGATGAAGTAAATTTACACCATATGACGAAATCTTATAATTCTTAAGACGTTTTGACTATCTGTTTTTCAATTTCAATTAAGATTTGGAGAACTAGCTTGCAGTTCCAAAGGTAAGAACACACAAATGAAATCATATTATCTAGAATATCTATTATCTGTGATAAGATAAAAATTATTCGGTCCCAGCTGAACCACTGACGTGAGTTGTACGAATTTCCAAAATTAAATTTATGTTTTAGGGTTAGAATCAAATATTTGGGAAATTAATCTATTCACGAAGGCGTTGGAAAGCTGCGTGAACGAAATATATTACCGTACTAGAATTTGTTTGCAGCTTGGCCTCCGGCTCACGCGTTGCTTCGTTCCGCTCGCATAGGAAACACTCGCTTTTAAGGGTACTTTTATGTTTTGATCGATTTTGAGAGAATCAGACGGACTGTAAGGTCGTGCAAGAAAACAAAATGTGCAAAATAATCTCCTATTTATTTGTTTAGACTAAACCCCATTCTAGTATGAAAATCTTTAAAAAAAATTATTTTCAGTCAAAAGGGTTGGAGTTTTTGGCTGACGCACTCGTCGGAGCCACTTGAAAAACAAACGTTTGTACCAAATCGGTCGTGAAATGCGGCCGTTAGTGTGCGGACACATATACCATTTTTAATGACAAAACGTGTTCTGGGGACTATGATCGGTGTTCATTTGAGTACTCTTGATCTTAGGTCTCACCATAAAGTCACTGCAATAGCACCACATAGTTTTCTATGGAAATTCGCTAATACCAAAAGAAGGCAAACGTAAGCGTTTATATTATCATATTTTCTGTCTAATTTAATATTATATACAAAATATTACCTGTTACATAATATTCTTTTTAAATGTGAATTTCATAATAGGCTTAGAGTTAGAGTTAATAATTGGTGAAAGTTGGGTTATTTTAAGAGGTACAAAACATAATTTAGAATTTCCAGTTTTGTTCCCTGTTTTCTCATAGTAAACTAAGTAGGCCTATACCTAATTGACAAAACTACGGGTTTGTCTGCAGAACCCATATTTTTTATGGATCATTAGAATATAAAATGTAAGAAAACACCACTTATGTCAATTGATAACACTAACAAGACTGAAAGGCAAGCCGGTAGAAATTTTTGAAAAACTTGGGAGTTAAAAACTGCATTTTGAGGCGCTCTGGTGTGTTTTTATAACAACGTTGAAGAACATATATAGTAACATGTTTCTTGTAATAAATTCGTATTATTTATGAGAAGAACAGATCGAAACTAAAAAAATCTTCTTTATTTTATTAAATTGTGACAGTTTGTCATATTTATTAGTTTACTCTACGTTTATTCTTTTTAGTTTATCTAATAGTGTTTTATTGGCATTGCCTTTTTTATTTATTGACAGCAGTTTTGAGATGTTAAAATGGAGTTATAAAAATACAAACCAATAATGGTTTAAAGTTTTGTAAAATGTAATGGACAAAATAGTATTTAGCGTGAGGTACAAAACCCAATTCAAACCAAGATAGTCCAGATATCAAATATTGCTTAGTCTATAAATACTGTAATACTGAAATTTAAATAAGATCATTCATAAAATGCAATATAAAAGTTAATAGGCTATACAAATTTAATTGTACTATAATACAGGAAGGTCACTGTAAACAAAATGAGTCTTTCATTTATTAAGGGTTTCCCACGAGGAAAGGTAAAGATTTTAGGAGGTGATTCTACTACTAAAAATAAGGAAAAAAGTTCCAATAAACATAGGTCCGGAAATGCTTAGTTTTCGAACTATCTACCATTTAGTTTTTTTTTTTTTACCAAATTGACCTCAAATTTGGTGTACATATTTGTTATGTAACCTTTTACCATGAAACAAAAAACCAGAACGTTCTTTTGTACACTTTAAAAATGGCGGCCATATAAATATTTCTAAAACCTCTAACTTTACAAGAAAAATTTATGAAGCAAAAAAGTTATTTTTTAATAACAAACAAAACAGTTTTCCCCGTGGCTCAAAAGATGACCGAGTTGTCGGCTAAAAACTTAAAACTTAATTTCTTTGTATTGTCTACAACAATATAGAAACAACAGTAATAGTTCAGAAAGAAATTGTGTTTTGAGTTTTCACTCGATAACTCGGTTATCTTTTGAGCTATCTACGGGAGGGAATCGTATTTTTTTGTTAACTTTTTTTGGGAGTAAAGATATTTGACATTAAAACATTTAAATGGCCGCTATTTTGAAAGTATACAACGAAAGTCCTGGTTTGTTTACACAAAGATAAAAGGTTATTAACAAATAGGTACACCAAATTTGAGGACAATAGGCCTATCTTTTCTATTTCAAATACCTATATTAAGTGTTTAGTAAAAAAAAAAAAACAAATGGTGAATAGTTCTAAACTTAAAGCATTTGCGGGCCTATGTTTATTGGAACTTTATTTCTTATTTTTAGTTGTAGAATCGCCTCCTATGAAATCTTTACCGTTTCTCATGGGACACTCTGTATAATGCTTTTAAATTAGATGAAAAAACTTAGCAAAGGTTGATACAGCAGGTGTATTTTGTAATTTAGGCCTACATACCAGCATCAGAGCGTGCAAATTTAGATCTTCCGACTGGATTCCCCTTTATGAAATCGTTGATTACAGGTCAAACGTCCGTTTTGTTCAAAACATCTCGGTGGGCGCTAAAAACTGCTAAGTTGTTCAATCTTTTCAGTTCCGTAGTTGCTCTGAGGTATGTTAACGATCGTTCAGCTGTTACTGATGTAACTGGCTCAACTTGAAGAATCTTCATACATTTAACAAGTTCAGATAATATTTCTTTCACACTGGGTGCTAGTAAAATATACTTTCTTACATCACTCATCGAGTTTTAAGTTTCCTTGCTTAGCATAACATTGTAACATAACATAACATGTTATCTAACATAACAAGTCACTTAACATTGTAAGATGTAAAGCCTGTCGGTGTCAAAAGCGTTTCAAAACACTCTGTAGATTGTACAAAACTTGTTTCGCCTTTGTTTACAACTAACAAACACTCTTTTTCTTCCGCTATAACTCTTGATAAGCCCGTTGATTCGATACTGTTACTGGTACAAGATTTCACAGTGACACAAACATCAATGTAAGGGACTTTGAAATATTTCTTTGGGGTGTTGAAATCATGAGGTGCGTCCGCTTCATTGTTTTCAAAACGCTCAAAACCACACGCCGCATACTCGCTGATGGGGTGAATCAAGAGTAACAATATTATGGGGGCTCTGCCAATAAGTTCCATGGAGTCGGCGCCTACTGGACTGATGTCACGACGTTAAAGCAGAGACATGGGCATTCTTTTTATTTACAGTAGGCTAAATTTCAGTACAAATACTGTAAAAAAAGCTATTAAGTTTCATTTGACCATTAGAATGTTGTCGCTAAACGATGATATTAACATACTGTTGATTCTGCTGGAAATATTTGTTTTAGCCTAATCCTTTTAGGAACGGCGCTCAGTGTTCGGAGATTGGCCCAATTTTTTACTTGGCTAGAAAGAGCAAATTCATTTTTCTGACGTTCAGAGGTGTCTACTGAATCGTTTATAGGCTTGGAGAGTCCATAGCCCGTTTTTATTTTGGGCGACCACAGAATAAAAATCAAAATTTGAGCGACCTAAGAATATTTTTACCGCGATTTCTTGGTTATTACCTTTAAGCTACTTAAGAAACTATGCCTAAGCCTAAAGAATAGTTTTATACATTTTCAAGCCGTTTAGGTTTAATTTAAAATTAATTATATGTAATGTAAAATTAGAAAAAATTAAAAAATGAATAACTAAGTTACACCAACTGGTTTAGAAATACTAATTCGGGTCTACAGAAACGAAAAATGCAAGCACCAGCTGCGTTAACCTGCAAGTCTTGCTTGTTTGTAAATAAATGTTAGAACTTTGCACTTTTAGGAATCTGATTGCCTTCCATCACTGATTACTTACCAGATTACCGTTTATCATGGTCAGTACATAAAATTATTCTAACTTTGTTATTTTCGTAATTTATTTATAAATAAGTTCACCTAAAAGAGATGAACCTTATCATATGTTACCCTATTATATATCTTTTTGCCCTGGCACAGGGAAAAAATTGCATCATGAAAACTAAATTATTTTGAGTAATTCGTTATTTCATGGATTGGTATATTAGCTTCAGCTGATAAACGAGCGATCGTACGGTCTTGGTAATAGTTTAGATCGATTCAGTTGCTTGTGCCTTAAGGGAGGAAAGTATCACTTTATCGTCCCGAAAGGAAATGTTAGCGGACGAGCGCAGCGAAGGTCCACCCGTCGGATAAGTTGTTCTTTCTACCCTATTAATGAAGAAGTAAAAATACCTTAAAGTACTAGCTGGAGGAAAAGAGCATTTTTTCCTCTAAGTGAAGCCAACCAGGGGTTTTTGCCGTTTTCCGGCCAATTTCAGACCTCTGTGCGGCGTTCCTTTCTAAATGTCATATCATTTGCCACTACAAGCTTGTGGATAACGAGTATTATTGTTGTTTAACTAATTAAGCTTTAAGTAAGTACTCTGCATTGATCGATCAGTTGTTAGAGACAAGAGAAAATTTATGCAAAGGCTTTAGTATTGTAGTTGCCAGACTCCTAGTTGAAATAAAATGATGTAGGAAGTATTTATGTAAAATTTTAATTTAATACATTTAAATTATATACAAATAAGCCTACATAAATATTATACATGAGTACGCAACAGTTATAAATATATCTCTTCTCAATATTTAACTCTTTACAAAGAGATGCAAATCTTAAATCGTTTATGTTGTTTGATGGGTGAAAATGGAGGACGTGCTGACCAGAGGTTTTCAAAATTGTCTTCATATTCTGATAGAACTCGTTAAACTGACTCTGAAAGCAAAAGAAATATCTGCGGTTAATATAGCCTATATCTTAGAAAATATGGGAGAAATAAAACTAGAAATTTTAGAGGTTAATTTCAGCCAACTTTTGATGTAATCATAAAAATATACTTGAAAAATGTAAAATAATTTTACAAGGCGTTTAATATTAAAACAAAACAATAATGAATGCTATGAAATACAGTAACAGAATAAATCCTCGAGTTATTGCCAAATTGAACATAGAAATATTACAGAATTTGCAACAATGTATAAAAAAAACTGACGTTCTAACTTACAGTCTCTAGCTCTAGTAAATTTCCAGTTTGTAAACGTATATAAGTTGGTAACACAAGTTTACCTGTTTTGTATATAACAGAATTTAAACCCGATAAAAAAAATAGAATGGAGTTCTAACTTAGTTTCTAGTACCTGTATGTTTCCAGTTTAAAAACAAATATAAGTTCTCGTTATACTTCTTAGTTTTCTGAAAAAGGTCTTAAGTTATTCATCTGATGCTATGTTTTCAATTTTAAACACATATACGTTGGTAACACTTTTCTTACTTTTTAATGACACTCCAAAACGTGTTTTGGAAACCATTATCGGTGCTCATTCCCACTCCATATCTCATTTCACCTACCTATGGAAATTCGATAAAAAAGACAGCAAAGCTATGCAATGAATATGTCAAATTACATTGTCGAATTGTGTCGTGTCGCAATAAATGGATGAGAAGGCCTGACTCTTATGGCAAGAAATAAGATCGGGAGTAGTAAAAGAGCACCGATCATGGTCCCCAGGACATGATTAGAGGTGACGTTAAAAATTGTATGTACGAGTGTTTGCACTCTAACGGCCGCATTTTAATTCCGATTTCTCCCAGATATGATACACACGTTGGTTGTCGCTCGGACGAGTTCGTTAGCCAATAAATCCAACAATCAGAAGCACGTTTTCTGATTGGAACTATAACTTTTTGAGATTTTTTGTGCGAGAATATTTTGTTTTTAGGGTTTTATAAAAACATGTAGGATATTATTCTGCTCATTTTGTTTTTTTACACGACCTTATAGCTCGCTTAGTTCGCCCAAAATCGATTAAAAAGTATAATATCGTAAAAGTAGGGCCTGCTCGGTTTAAATCGACGTTGGGGATTTTACCATGGGGGTATCTTCTGATCAGAAGCCCAGCAACCGATAGACCAGGGAAATTAGACCAAAATCATCCAGAATAACTAAATATTTTCCTACAGCACTGATCGAGATGCGGTTTTCGGCATTGTGTTCGGAGACGTCTCAGGAAAAAAGTCTACATGGCAGACAAAAAGTGCATTTTGGGCATGCATAAAGTGCATCTAAAAGTGCATCGTTTCCCTTAATTTATAAAAATTGTTTGAATTCATAAAAAAAAGTTATCAAAATTTGTATACAGGAGTTTTGGGGGTCGCAGATTCCGAATCTGCACTTGAAAAAGATGTTCGATCATCCTGAGACCCCCCCATGGGGGTGGGGGAACTTTGGTAAAACATTTGAAGGTCTACTGATTGATTCTACTGCAATGAGAAGCTTCACTTTGTTACTTTTTGTCGATGTGTCCCCCCTGCCCCCATGGGGGTCCCAGGGTGATTAGGCATATTTTTGAAGAGCAGATTCGGAATTAGCGACCCCAAAAACCCCCGAGTGTACTTTTTCGAGTGATTTACTGAGCCCTTTGATTTTTGCCGAAGTGCCCCCCACTGCCCCCATGGGGGGGTCCTGAGTGGTCGGACATATTTTTCAAGGTCAGATTCGGAATCTGCGACCCCCAAAACCCATGTATACAAATTTTCATGAATTCAATTTTTTTTTTATAAATTATGGGAAATGATGCACTTTATGCATGCCCAAAATACACTTTTTGTCTGCCGACAAGGTATTACAAGTAGACTTTTTTCCTGAGACGTCTACGAATACAATTCCGAAAAACGTATCTCGATCGGTGCTGTAGAAAAATATTTAGGATTTATTGTCTAATTTCCCTGGTCTACGAGTTTGTACGTTGCGAGCGAAGCAAAGCAGTCCCATTAGTCGAGGTCGCTTGGTCGAGGAACAGACTCGAAATGCTGAAAGCTTAGGTACAAACAAATTCAGATCCTTCGTGAGTAGACCGATATATCCCAAATTGTAGGTTGAAACCTTAAAAAATATCAATTTAATTTTGGAAATTCCATAAACTTACATCAGCGGTTCAACTGCGTTGTCAAATTATTTTTACTTTAACTCGACTCTGATAATTTTCAAAAAAAATAACTTACTAATTTGGGGAGTATAGGCTTAATGAAAACCACTTTGGAGGCTCCTATATTACAAATGCAAATATTTATGGCAATGATTAAGGAGGTCGGCGGGAACAGATTGTTCTTCCGTACTGTGCACTTTTGTGAAAGTAATTTAAACAAATAGTTTGTCTTTTAAATTACTTGGCATATGGTGAATGCATTACTAGTGATGTTGAAATTGCGTTTCAGTGCTTTTATTAGGCTACTTCTAATAATAATTCGACCGCGCAGCTGAACCGCTGATATGTGTAGCACGGTTTTCCAAAATTAAGTTTATATATTTTAGGCCGTCAACCAACTATTTGCGAAATTGATACACTCACAAAGTCGCTGAATAGTTGCCTCTGTGTACAAAATATGTTAGTAGAATTTGCACCTAAGCCTTCAGCTTCGAAACACGCGCTCCTTCGTTCCACTTGTAGCGGAAAAACTCGCTTTGCGAGTTAACACCTCAACCCTGAGGCCTTGGGTTATGGACTACATAGCTTCGGATCAAAAGATGCCGCCTTGGTAAAATCCGCCACTTGGATTTGAACCGGGTACTTTTATGGTACTTTACGATTTAATCGATTTTGGGGAACCAAGCGAGCTATAAGGTCGTGTAAAAAAAAACAACACGTGCAGAATAATATCCTACATTTATTTCTTCAGATAAACCCACAAAAAGTTTTATTCTGATACGAAAATTCTCAAAAAATAAATTCTGCTAAAAAAATGTACTTGTGGTTGTTTAATTTTTTTTCTCTAACGAACTCGTCCGAGCGACTTAGACAACGTGTGTACCAGATTTGAACCAAATCAGACTTAAATCGCGGCCGTTAGAGTGTTAATTATGTATTATTTTTAAAGACACCCCGTAAGTGTTCTGGGGACCATGATCGGTGCTCATTTACTACTCTCGAACTTAGGTCTCACGATAAGGGTCACTGGAAATTCGGTAATAATTCGAGTAACTTGTTACGGATTGCAGTCGATCTTTAATAAAGATCAATTCATACAGGCACGAAAACAAACAGAACCCGAATGACAGCGCCAGCGTCTGAATCCTCCTCATCCATTTCTAGCTATTTCAGTCGTTTAAGGTCACAATGCCTTCACAATTTTTTTTTTCTGTTTGACATTTAGCGACAACTGTTGATACTTATAACAGTGATGCGGAGGAGGAGGGCACAGAGGATAATTCGATCATGTCAGCTGAATAGGCTGAGACGTGAGTTGGGATAATGTCCAAAAATTTGTTTATTTGCTTTAGGGTTTCAACTGTTTGAGAAATTAGCATACTTACCGACGGCAGTGAGTTTTTTTGCCAGCGAATACGTCCACGCGATTTAAAAAAGCAACGAGTGTATCAAATTTGGACCAAAATAGGACTGAAACTACGGCCGTTAGAGTGCGAACACACAAACATGGTATGTACATACAATTTTTAATGAGACCCCAAAACGTGTTCTGGGGATCATGATCCGTGCTCAAACACCATTCCCAACCATAGGTCTCACCATAAGAGTCGCTGCAATAGCTCGTCCTTCATATTCGATAATAAATGGTTTTAAATTTAACATTTATCTTACCGGTAAAATCCACACGTACATAAAATCCCGCCACCTACGGGGATGCACGTCTTTTCGCCAAAACTACGCAGGCTGCTGCCACTGCAAGCACAACATCATCCACACTCACCATCTGAACTGTGAATGCTCTCCACCTCTTTGTGCCGCCAACAAAAGTCGCAAAAACTTAGAGCACATTGTATTTTGTCTGCAACAAAATGTCGTCGACAAAAAAAGTTGCGTACAATTAAATGTCTCCAACATCCAGTGTAAATGCGCCTTAAGGGTCTGCTCCAGTAAACGAGAAAGCAACCGGAAACGCAACCGCTTCTCACTGTATCCTATCTAAACAGTGCAATTTCTTGCAGCTGAACGCTTTGACATTGCCTCATTTCATACCATTTTATAAGTCTATCTTTTGTAATTGAGTGTTGAAAAAAAAAACAGAATATTCTTTATAAAATTTCTCATCCGGCTTGCAAATTATTTTTCATTATTAATATTTTATTGTGTTAGGAAAAAAATTCAAACTTTGCACTTACAAAATTTCAATTACATAACAAATCAAAACCATCTAAAAATATGTAAATTGCAAGACGGATGCGTATTGTGACTGTGCTTAAAATGAGACCTTGCAAACAATTTTATGATAAAAAGTTAACGAAATAAATGGTTTGAAATTTAACATTGCTCTCATGGGATAAACATCCAAGATGGCCGCCACTACAGCAGACTCTTAAGGGTCTTCTATACCTTGCGTAAAACAGCAAAAATATGCACTTCATACTAACGTGTTTCGGACGACGTTTTTCAACCTAAAAAGTTGTGAAACATCTTAAAGTGTTCTTAAAGGCTTTGTGCTTTTGTCTTATATCTCATAATTGAAAGAAATCGACGGCAACTCCTTCTAATCAATAGTTTAACTGAGTAAAATCGATTATTTTTAACGCATTTTTTGGGAGTTTTAAGCAATAATTTCCATATTAAGTAGTTTCCCAAAGTATTAATTTATAAATAGAATCCGAAACACGTTATCACGAATGCATGTTTCAACGATTTTGCGGCTTCAGATAGACCTTTTGTATTGAAATCATACTGTACACTCGGGAGTTTTCTTCAAGGTATAGAAGAGCCTTAAGAGTCACTGCAATAGATCATCTTTCCTAAGGAAATTCGCTAATAACATTTATAAGGAATGTTAAGGCTATTTTTTTTGACTGCACTTCACAACTGCAAGCCTTTAAGATGACACAAAATAATCCGTAAACATGCTTCAAAGCATTTGTTGCCGCATCGTGTTGGATATTGCACAAATCGTGCTTTGTTTTACGATTTTAAGCGACCAATCGGCACGTGTTGAGTTTTGTCACACCTAGTCATGTGACCCATGACGTCATAGATCTTGTCTTGACGGTTGTCGCAATATCAAAGATGGAAATGCGGCGATAACATGCAAGTTGTAAACGGCGAGGACACATCCCTCTCTTGCGTCGACCGTTGTGTTGTGATTGTAAGCAACATAAATACAAGGTTTTATTAAAACATCAATCAGTAGGCCTACCTAGTTGTTATTTTGATAAAAACTAATTCACGTTCTAAAACAACTTTGTTTTATAATTTATTTTGACATCGTTTTTGTTGACATCTAATTTTGACATATTACCACTTTATCTGCTATTTTTTCAATTAAAATTACTTTTCTTGGTCGTAATCTTAAACTACAATATGTATAACCACTTTAACGTATCAGACCATTATACTATTACTAGAGGAAACAATATACTATTACTAGTAAACCCCCGTGAAAAATCACAGAATAATTAGATACACATCTGTGATTTTACACATCACAGAAGAACATCATTAAAAAAAACCACTAAAAACATCAGACTTAATCTAGTCCTACCTATGCTGAAGGAGTTTTTAAGTCGGTAATTGTGTACAATTATAAGTATTATAACACTCTAGGTGTATTTTTAAAAAATTTGTACTTATATACATTACTAGCTGACCCATACAACGTTGCCCGTGGTGGTTGGTATTTTCAATTTTTTTAACGTAATTGTATTCTTTTTAAGTGTTCAGTCAGTGAGTGGTATTTGGCTTGTATATACATCTTAAATAATAAAAGCACTATTGTCATAATAATAAAAGATCTGAAATTATGATTTTAGTAATTTTGATTCCCCCCAAACCCCTCATAAAATTTCGAAATGTTTCATACCCTTAGTGAGCACCTATGGCCCTAGATGAAGCTACATACCAAATTTCATTCCAATCCGTTCGGTAGTTTTGAAGAAATCCTGATTTAATAACTTAAATCCCCCCAAACCCCCTTTAAAATTTCGAATTTTTCAAACCCTTTCTTAGTGAGCACCTATGGCCCTAGAGGAAGCTACATACCAAATTTCATTTCAATCCGGTAGTTTTTGAGAAATCGTGATGAGTGAGTCAGTGAGTGAGTGGTATTTCGCTTTTATATATAAAGATAATCTGGGCAAAACATCGGGCAAAGTTTAGTAGACAAAACATAACGCCATTAGTGACAACTACTGCAAAAGAAGCAGTTAGTTATGAACATCTAAAAGTTAACGTATTGTATTATTATAGCAAACAATTATCACAGCTAATTATTATTATTGTTGCAAAAAGCAAGTGCGAACGGCTGTTGTGGGAGGCAGGTTCGATTGTTTCCAACGTGTCGTGCTAAAAGAAAACTAGCGTGCAGTTTCCATTACGAGTTAAATATAAAACGCTAATTGGTCCTCTTAAACATTATTATAACATTAGTTTTGCATTGTTTATATTTTCTTTTAACACGTTCAAAATAACCCGTAGTCATTTATAGTAAAACTAGCAAGTACCGTGAAAAATCACAGGCAGATTACACATCAGAAATATATCTTTAAAAAAAATACTGTTTAAAAACGACAGACTTTATCTTGAGGCCTACCTAACTATGCTGACTGGGATTTTTAACTCGGTAAATTTGTACAATTAATTATAAGGATTAATCCCCCGGAACGTCCCGGGTTCAAATCCCGCGGGGGACCATAAAATATAAAAAAAAAACCCAAAAAAAAAACATGCTCGTTAGCCGAAAGGCACAAAGTGGCATGGAAAGCAAAAAAAAAAAAAAAAAAAATATATAAGGATTATAAAACTGTAGGCCTATTTTTTTAAATTTTGTGTTAGCCTATATACATTACTAGCTGGCCCGATCCAACTTTGCACGGACAGACAAATCAAAGTTAAATATATATTAACAAAAAATATATTATATCAATAAATATATTACACTATAGATGTATTTCTTATGGGGATTTTTAGTAACTTTGACCCCCCACAAAACCTCCCCTAAAATTTAGATTTTTTTTAAAACCCTTTCTTAGCGAGCACCTATGGCCCAAGAGGAAGCTACATACCAAATTTCGTTCCAATCCGTTCAGTGGTTTTGGAGAAATCGTGATTTAGTAACTTTGACCCCCCAAACCCTTCTAAGATTTCGAATTTTTTGAAAACCTTTCTTAGGGAGCACCTACAGCCCTAGAGGTAGTTACATACCAAATTTCATTCCAATCCGTTCAGTAGTTTTCGAGAAATCGTGATCAGTGAGTCAGTGGATTTGGTTTTTATATATATGGATTATATTATATTTAAAGAAAGATACAAATATTATCTTTTAATTACTATTTATTTCATATTGATAGATCAAATGATTTAGAAGTTATTAATATTATAGTGAAGAAATTAATAATCGAATTTATGTTTATATATACAAAGATGTAGCCTACGAATGTTTCCGAAGTTAAACGAATAGGTATCTCTTCTTTAATTTTTTATAAACGAATTTAGTGATGATAAAAGTTTGTATTTATATACTTTTTTTAACCTCAAAGCAAATCTATAACGCATTAAAGCATACATTATGTAGCTCTATAACTCATATTAACAAACAAAAATCAACTTCACAAGAAATTATAATAGGCCTAATTGAAAAATATATCCTCAAAGTATAATCCACGTTGGATTTTGTTTAAGTATTACAGATGATTTGTGAAATCACCTGTTATATTGCATGTTACTCACGTACGTTCGTACAATCGCTTTTACAGGAGTTGATTGTATATGCTGCTGTGGTTTAATTTTCATAGGAAAGATGAGCTATTGCAGTGACTCTTATGGTGAGACCTAAGGTCCGGGAGTGGTCAATGAGCACTGATCATGGTCCCTAGAACTCGTTTTGGAGGCAGCTTCTTATCAGAAGTCGACGGTCGAGGTGAAAAATGAGCCGGGGCTGCAGGCTTAGGTGCAAACAAATTCTACTAATACATTTTGTATAAGAAAGGTGCTATTCTGCGCTGTTGAGAGTAGACAAATTTCCCAAATAGTTTGTTGAATCAGCAAAAAATATAAAGCTAATTTTGGAAATTTGCTCAACTCCAAATCAGTTGCGAGATAGAATTATTTACTTGTTTTACGTATAAATATTAAATTTACGATGCATTTGAATTTACATGGAAACTGTTTCCTAGAATATATTTGACGTGGTTTGGCATTTTTGCAATCACCTATAGTGGCTATTAGGGGATATCGATGGAAATATATAGGCCTACTGTTTCCGAAAAAGGGCAGTCCATAGGTTGAATCGTCATTTTAAATTTAGGTTTAAAAAAAATGTTCGACTACCGTTGCTGCCTGGAAACATGCGGATATGTTAAAAGGGACTGTTTTTGCGTATTATTGCGCAAAAAATCTAATGAGTAACAATTTTCTCTAACGAAAGCGAAGATAGGCTCTGGACTAGATAGCAATATATAGGTTTTCCGAAAGAGGGCAGTGTTAGTAATTAATTTAGGTAACTTACCTTTTTTTTATTAATTTTTTTTTTAAAACGTCAATTCCTTTTCCTGTCTTCTCCACGGATGACCGGTTTCGATCTCTGTGTTCAGATCATTATCGATTCCATTGTTACACAAAGGTTCTGTTCGACTGAACTTCGTTAAAATATTTCACAAAACACTTAACACAAACACAAAACACACCACGAAACATTTAAAACGTAGTCATGATATCATTTCCGTGTGTATTGGTAGAGGACATGTACTACACACCTTAATTAGATTCGTCTTTTAAAATTTAAAAACATTCGTCTACAAAACGTTTAACGCACACCGTGTCTTTATATTTTGCACCTTTTAGTGACAGTACATTTTTTTAAGCTGACCAATGAAGATGTTTTATGTTCACAAAATTAAACTTTTCTTTAAAAAAATGAGTCTATTTTTGTAAATACAATATCAGTTTCGTTAGTTGTTTTTTTTTTCAAACAAAGGAAATGTCAGAAGTAATTTTGAAACGAGGCCTATTTGTTATGTCCTCGATAATTATTGACGTAATACAGAGTGTCTAGAAAATACTGTCCCAAATTTCTTCAGGCTATTCTTTTAGTGTAAATAACAAAAACAATTTCAATTAACATAGGTTCGGAGAAGCTTAGTTTTCAAATTAGTAGCCATTTTGTTTTTGGAACGAAGTTCCTTAACGTGGGTTGTGGTAGGAGTTAACAAATAGAAAATGTAATGCGTAACGAAAAAAGTGTTAATTGGTTGCTATGGCAATGACAAATATAAAGTACGAGTAACGAAAAAAGGTTACCAAATTTGTTGCTATAGCAATGAATGTAAATACATTC
>JAGFPH010002208.1:145606-156117 GCA_018207615.1 Philaenus spumarius
TGCAGATAAAACTTAATAGAAACACCTTTTAGTATTGGATACTGCAGCTAAAACTTAATAGAAACATCAATAGATCACCCTGTAAAATTCAGTAACGCGTCCTGGTTTTACCAAAGCACGTCGCACGCAGAACGGTGCCATGACTTTGGGTTTTAACCGAGCTACTCGTCTGTGTAGAGATTCGCTACGCTATTTTTTTCACGTCATTTCAAGGAAAATCGTTCTCTGTGAAAGTCTTCAGATCAAGGGAAGATTCTCTTCTGTGCCGTGGATCGACCTCTGTTTTAAAGTTGAACTATTAAGTGTTAGGTCTATGCGTTACTTATGTGCTACCAGCTATATCCGAACTACAGTAATACCAAGACCAATCAAGATTATACACGCAGAATATCTGTCACAAATTCAATTGTTAAAAAACATTAAGTTTAACACTTTGTTTGTATTCAATGTTATCTGACTATATAATAAAAAACTAACTTAGTAAGTCCGCGTGAAAAAACTACCGAAGAAATTTGTATCTGGTAAATGTGTACTATACTGGTAAATAAAAATAAACATAAAAATATTATCTTTTAATTGCGTTTTATTTCATATTGATACATTAAATGATTTAGAAGTTAGTAATATTATAATGAAGAAATTAATAATCGAATATGTTTATATCTTATACGAAGATGTACCAACGTTTCCGAAGTTAAACGAATGGGTATCGCCTTTAAATTTGTATAAATGATTACATTGATGATAAAAGGTTGTATTTATATTAATTTTATATCCTCAAAGTAAATCTTATAAAGTATTATAACCTACATTAGTTCTATAACTGATATTTAAAAGAACCAACTTCACAAGACATTATATTATCGATTGAAGTTGTAAACGTAACCCCAAAATATAATCCATGCTTGTATTACAGGGTGAAATCGGCTGATATATTATATTGTAACTCACGTACGGACGTACATTCGCTTTTGTACGAGTTGATTAGAGGGAGAGGTTGATAATCAAACAAATTACATTCGCGATATTATCGTTGTGGTAGATCTGTAGATTTTAATGCTGTTTGCACACAACGATTTACCAGTCTCTGGATTTTCCCTGAGGAGTTTCTTAAGTAGGCCTAATATCGTCACAATATTATTTCTTGAAGCTGTCAAGAAAGTGCTACTTAACTAATTTAGTTTTTGAATAAATTGAGTACAATATAAATTTGTATATGTTTCATGCGATTATCGATGCTTTAAATACAATAATTTAACATTTACTAATTCGTTTTTACTATACGGTCAACTCGGGCTACAGTGAACCTGCAATAATATTTGGATTACTATAAGTTCACTTTGGCAGATTTAAAATAATGCACTGTGTTAATACGTAGCACAGGGAATCGGTAGACGCATGTGTATTGTACCGTACATTAACTGAACACTTTTTCATATTTATAAAATTTTTGGTTAAGTATTAAAGCTAATGAACGAAATCCGCTGTTACATGTTTCAATCGTTGTTTATTGATTTAAATTTGTTTGTTTGTAAACCGAGTCCAAGCTGTTAGGAATTTTCAACAAGGTACCGGTACAGAGAATATAGTATAACATTTTACCCAAAAATCTGAAATACGTTCTGGAAATCAAAACATAATTTTCATCGTCGGTAGGCCTATATTTATAAATCGATATAAGTTCAAACTTTTGTAATAAAACAGTCAATCAAGATAGTTTAAGAGTGCAAGATTTAGTGATAGTTTAAAAAATATAGTTTTATGTTTGTAGGCCTAATTTGTTTCTTAGCTGTCAAGAATGAACACTGATTTAAATAAAAACCCGAACCACAAAACAAGGAACAAAAACTATAACTAAACAACTAAATTGTAAGTTAAGTTTAATACCTTACCCTTATGTACATTTCGATAAGGGTAAGGTATTAAACCTAACTTACAATTCAGTTGTTTAGTTATAGTTTTTGTTCCTTGTTTTGTGGTTCGGGTTTTTATTTAAATCAGTGTTCATTCTTGACAGCTAAGAAACAAATTCGGGTTTTTATTGTGGTGGGTGATTTTGTCGCCACAATGCTCTTTTATTTATTTAATCAAGAATGAAGTAAACAAAAAAGTTTGTTAAAATGCATTAATTTTAAACGATTTCTAACCTCAAAGCCGATCATATAATATATCAAATGCGAAGAGGGCAAAGCATAAAATCAACCGTTTCTAGAACCTAAGAAGACTTCTAACGCGCGAGAGTCTCGGGCAATTCTTTTTTTTTTAAGATAAAGACTGAGGACAATGACTCAATGCATTTTGTTTACGATTAATAGTTTTGAATTCTCCATTAAAAAAAAAAATGTATTTGATACTTGCACAATGAGCTAGGAAACTAACTCGTCTGGTTCTCAAATTTACCATAAAATACTGAATTGAACGTTGCATACTTTACTTATCTTTGTTTAGTTTATATGTGCTATAAATATGCCACAGCTCAGCTACCTACACCAAACTGTCACTGATAAAAGCTTTCGTTACACCTCAACTTGATTCCAATTTATGACAATTTCTAATATTTATATTTAAACCTGTTTCTAATTATCAACACGGGGTACGCCTGCCCATAAATACGCTTACACAAACAGAAATAGTATGTTATTATAATTACGATCCAAATGTGCAAATTATAATAAATCCATTAGGCTATGTTTCTTTGGCGTAAGAACCCAAAATGTAGGTGTAGTCAAAAATGTTGGTTTAAATTGGCGAAAAAGTTGACGTGAATGCTTGAAAATAGAGTTGAAACGACAGACTAGACGGGGTCGTCGTACCGCTACATCAGTGGTACAGTTTATACAAAATTAACGTTAAAGATGACACTTACATTCTAGCAGATGCTTGGGACACTTGCAAAGAGCCTGGAAAGAACTATCACCTGAAGAACAAAGTGCTGGTAAAGAAATTGCAAATGATAAAGAAGACTGTGGAGTAAACGAAGTTGACGATCCAGGATTCGAACGCAACAGTCCGATGCCATTGAGATGTTGGCTATCCTGAGTGCCAGATTTTGAGCGACCAAGAAATAGCTTCATGGTGTCTGAAGGAGATGCAGAAACAGTTGAGCCAGATGGGTAATTTGAAGAGACCGTGCCGACATTCAGAAGTTCTATGGCTGCAGATACCCTGAGCTGATACAAAAGCAGCTCATTCTGTTAAAACGAATCAAAGAGTTGGCTGCAAAAAAGGAACCACTATTGAAGTTCAAAAACCAATAGCATATTTTTTAAGAGCTTTGACGATTTATAAACCATACGGTATTCTGTAAAAAAATGTTACATATGTCTTAGTCAAGGCGCATATTGAGACGCGATTGACGCGTGTGAGATGACATGATGCGACCTGCATGACACGATCGCGCCACACGCGTCGTGTTGGGGAACGCATATTACAACGCAGTTGCTCCCAACATTTTATTTGTTAGAATGTTCAAAATGAATGATTCACGGATAAAACTATCTTTATTAGATCTAAGCTCAGAATCTGATAATAGGCCTAAAGCAGACACTGAGGGTATAAATATATTGGTAATTGAAAATTATAGCCTACTGAACATATAAGACAATACAAATCTATTTTCTCTAAAAATATTTATTCAATTTAAATGAAATTTGAAATATATTTAAACAAATATGTATAAATGCAATATACAAAAATGATAGCTCTACTATAATATTTAAAGAAATAGGTCAGCAACTTCACTAAGCATAGCCTATCTTACAACATATCTTCGGTAAAAATCTTATCAAAAGATATGATGGACTGCTCAAGTCCAGTACAAAATATAAATATATAACTTAACTTACATAATAAATTAATCAATATAGTAAAAATAAACACCCCCCACCCCCGCTCCAAAAAATGAAACAAATGGTTAGAGAGATATTAACGTTTTTATTTAGGAGTACTATTGTAAAGTTTAACCATACTGTGTTGGGCCTAGAATTTATAAAGTTGATGGCCTATGTGCTTAAATATTGTCGTAGAGTTAATTTTTTTATATTGTATTTATATATATATTGTTTGTTTGTGTTATGAGTTTCAAACGAATAGGGTGAATATTTTTTATAAAAAAACAGTTTTCAATAAACACATATTCGTTGATAATTATGCGTTCATAAAGATGATAGCCTATTTAGTTTAAAATTATCGTAGATATATACATTTAAAAAATTATATTTATACATATATTGTTTATGTATATTTTAAATTTCATACTAATTGGATGTTTATTTTTTAGAGAAAATTGATTTTTATTCAAGACAAGTTCATAGGCTAATACGCTAGACTTAACGAAATCGTGCGACGCGTGGCGCGACAAAAACTGTGCCACTGCCACTGTGCCACGCGACTGTCGTGCCACGCGAGTCGCGCTGCGTAGCGTAGCGATGCCATTATGCGCTAATCGATTCATTTACGTATGTTACAAAAAGTCGCGCTTTGTCATGTCGCGTAACGCGCGTCAATCGCGTCTCAATATGCGCCTTGCCTTACAGTGTGTACGTAACATATTGTTACGCAAGGAGGAGTTTAATCAATGCTTAGTTTTAAAATACAAGTAAATAAATTATTTCTCCGGTAGGTAATATCTTCTGAAATATCCAAGTTTAAACGATTTTGGTCTGACAGTTGATTAATTTTATAGGAAAGGTTATTATTAAAGTTGTAAATCTACAAATTTCTAATTGTTTTCTTACTTAGTTGCAACTCACAACTCGGTAATCATATAGATTTGTTGCTGTTTGTCCAAGGTAAAACATCACACGATTTTTAAGATTAAATTTTAAATATATTAAAGTTGGTAGTTGCTTTTTAAATAGTAATACAACATCAGGATAGTAAACATTCTCATAAACATAATTTAATAAAGTTTTTCCTAAATGCGAACCTGGACAAGTTTTTAAGGAATACCCTTGTATGACACTTAACAACTGCAATGCGTCAACATTTCGATCTTACGTCCGAAATTCGAAAAGTTTGCAAGTAGATGGACAGACAGCCGTCATTCATACGGTTTGTTTACGTTGTTCCCCCCCCCCACCCCACTCTTGGCATTGCAACGTGGGTTATCATTTGTACCAACATCTGGGCGACAAAAGTGCGTGCTATCGATTCATTCATACAACTGCTAGCCACTGCGCATCGATGTATAAACACACTGGATTGCGCGCTGAGTAGTTGAAAGGTTCGAGAAACGAGCCGGCCGGCGTGGAGCTTTCCCCTCCACTGGCGGGATAGACCCGCGGTGGGCAGCGTGATAGATGGACAGTGATACACGTTGTTGTTGTTATATACAGTTCAATTCTTTGATTTATCCTCTACACTTTTTTATAATAATATGTCATTTTTGGGCAGAGGAAATAGTATTCCTAAATTACTATTCAAAACAGGCCTAGTTTTGTTAGCAGTCTTGTAGTAGGAACATAAAAACTGGTGTTTTCAAAATAAGAAATTTGAGATTGATCAATACTTTTATACAGTTCTATTTTAGAACTAAATTACGAAACTTTTTTACATTTATGAAAAAAATTACAAAAAATGTTTACTACTTTTTATATAGGCCTAAAGTTGAAATTTTTCCTTTCGTTACTAAACACTAGGGGCTCTGCCCCTGGACGCTTCGCTTCGCTCGCAGTTGGAACATTCGCTAATGAATCTCGTTAATCTTTGGCTCGTTTGTACATTGTACAGGGTTTAGCGAGCGAAGCGATCAGAGGTTGAGTTCCTAGTAGTAAATAAAATTATTATACATTTTAACGGAATTTTGTAACATTTCAAAACATCGCAAGCTACATTTACAAAGCTTGGAGTGCGTCAAAAACTTACTAAACTTGTTTTATTTAACAATGTTTAAAGTGTAATGTATATCTAGGTATACTTTTATGTAAATTAAATGCAGTTTAAAATGCTAATACAGATCATGTTTTTCATTATGGTTTTGGTTCAGTTTATTTTCCCCTAATCTTTTCCTTATCCTTATCCAACAACAATAATAATAGTTTAAACACAAACTGTTAATCTATATAATAAAAATGAATTAATTGCTGTTCCTTTGTAAGCGCATCACTTGAGAACGGCTGGACCAATTTGGCTATTTTTTTATTTTAAAATGTTCATAATAGTCCGAACTAGATTATCATATAAAGACAAATTTGAAAAGTTTTCCGAAAAAGTTTCAAATTTAGAAAAAACTAAACAGCGCCTCTTTTGTATGGACTCAAGACCATAGCGCACAAAATCAGCTGTTCGTATAAAATGCTTAGTAACACATGTTTGTTTACATTCATTACCATAGCAACTTTACTAGCAAATTTGTAATCAGTTTATTATTTTTTCAAAACCAATAGCTTTTTAGGTTAAATTAACCAACTTAAAATAAAAACAAAAATCATCTAAAATTGCTTACTATATTTTAATTCAATTCAAACATTGGTTGTTACATATTATATATAAAACAACTGATTTGCATCAAAAACTGAACATAATTTTAGGTTAGGCCTACAATGAACCAAAACACGTTTATTTCCAACCAATTGGGCTAATTTAGAATCAGGTTTTTTACAATTTATTACAACTATCAAATTTTTTAGATTAGGTAAAAACAAACAAAAGGTTTACTGTATTATCGATAAAGGTTTACAAACTATAGATCAAAATTTGTGTAGTATATTCTTGTGGCATAAAAATCATTTTGCAATTCGATCACTTAAGTCAATGGAATAACTTTACTAACTTTTAAATTAATTAAATCAAGCAATAGCGAAGCATTGCTGGGTCCACTAGTTTACCATAAAAATAAGTGTTACATACTGTATAACAATTAAATATTATTTAGAAATTAAAATGATTATTTTATAAATAATGTTTGGTGCCGTTGTTGAAACTGAGCAAAATAAATTTAAACATTTGTGAGCGTTGCATTAACTTTGAATGCTTCACGTGTTGTTGCTGTCCCTCCAGTGGTGGGGGAAGCGGCTAGGCCAGCCGGACCGTATTCAATACACGCAGCCAGCGATCCAGTGTGTTTATACATCGATGCCACTGCGTAGCTGTTTCCCTTTCTAGAGCGTTGATAAATCTGCTGTCTGTGGAAAAAACATGCTCCGTCTGCTTTAGATCGAGTAAAACATAACTATAGGTAAAGTAAACTAACTGGTCATTGTGCAGTGTTAATTTTGTGTTTTGTTACATTAAAGATTGCCAGAAGTAGTGAAAGTCGAAATTCCCAAAATTACGTCAAATTTTCAATATAATACGAACTTTCCAAAATTACGTCAACATTTAAATGTAATACTCACGTCGAAATTTTCAAAATTACGTCAACATTTAAATGTAATTTAAACGTCAAAAATACGTCAACATTTAATTGCAATATGAAGTCGAAATTATCAAATTAGGTACGTCAAAATTTTAATGTAATACAGACGTTGAAATTCCCCAAATTACGTCAAAAGTTAAATGTAATAAGGTAGTCGAATTCCATAAATTACGTAAACATTTATACGTACATCAAAATTTAAATGTAATAAATTTAATTTAAATGTAACATTTTATGATGCTTATTATTTATAATGCACGTTTCTAGTTATGCTGTACACAGCACTATTTGGACATATTTTTCGTTGAGCAAACCGTGTTTAGAAATTATGTATGTCTGTTAGGCTACATTTTGAAGATTTAATTTAGTTTGTAATAAGTTAGGAAGCCACGTTGAGAAATAATGACAAGTCAAAAGTATAGAGGAAGATTTTGAAATACCAAAATTGTAATAACTTAAGTTGAATATTGTAATTGGGTCTCTTGAGGCTTTATAGAGAGAATAAAAATTTGCAAATTACCCAAAAAATACAATTACAATTTTAACGCATGTATATTGCACAGAACTGAGTTGTTTAATAATCGTTCACTGACAGAATGTATTGCCGGAAACTTTGAATGCATCATTGATCGTGTTCAGTTCAAGAAGGCTTTGGGTTCACGGTTTTTCGACGGTTTTGGGTAGTTTTTTTCACTCTTGCGTTTGTTTGGGTGTTTTGAAGTATGTCCTCGAATGTGTGTGTTTTTGAGATTGTAAATGTGTTTTTATACAGAGTGTTTAGAAATGTTTGTCCGAAATTTCACCAGGCTATTTTATAGGTGAAAATAAGAAAAAAATTCAATAAACAGAGGTCCGGAAATGCTTAGTTTTCGAATTATAAAATATATTTTCTTGGTATTGTCTATAACAATAGTAGGCCAGTCGGTAAAGGTCAATTTAGACCAAAAGTACCAGTAATTTGCAATACGGCTGAATTTTTTTTATAAGTAACTTACATTAAAGTATGTAGATTAACATAAAAAAAAGTTTACCAGTCTATCGATTTCCCAAAGTCGAAAAAAACATCGATTATCATTTTTTTCCGATTATCCTTAATATTTCGAGCTGGAATGAAGATAGAGAAAAATAAAAAATACCACCGTGTAGGGGAGGTATTTTTCAACAAAAAAGGTCATATGTATTTATTTCGTCCGAGCAATGGTTTGTCTGGAAAAAAATCGATAATGCAGGTATGTATTTTGCAGCAGGGGAAATCACTAAAAGGGGACATCTTATTCATATATGAAGCGTTGGGTCATTCTAAATTTGCCGAATTTTAATATATCGAATTGAAACTTGACATAGGAGTTAAAATATATATTTTAAACATTTAAGCTGAGTCTCAGCTTGTTATCTTGAAAATTACCCGATCTAGAGCCACTTGACTTATTAATGGGTTTCTCGATTTTAGGAGTACCGGACCCACCAATTCATTTTAAACAGCTCCAGTTTAGAAAATTTTCAAAATATCAACCTGAAAGTATTTTTACAAGTTAAATATATAGATTCAAACAAGATCAAGGAGTATAAACCTTTTTTATTATTTACTTTTCAAAGCACAAGTAACTTAAAAAAGTATAATTTTAGACCTTTTTAGATTTTTCATCAAAAGGCTTGAATTAATCGGCTGCAGATTAGTCAATTTTTTAAATATAGTTTTTAAAATAAGTGTAGCAAAAAACAATTGTGTTTTTAACTTCTGTACCAATTTTTAAATCGATATGTTCAAAAATGTCGAAAATGGAGTCGTTGAATCCAAAAGTGTTATAGTTAAAACGAGATAGGTAAAACAGAAGACCATTTTCAAGCGCCTCGTTTTTAAAAATAACATTAAAAAAATCGTTCATACTTACTAAGAATATTTATACTGGTGTACTCAACTTGTAAAACAAATTTGATGTTGATATTTCAAAAACTGACGAAACTGGAATAGATTGAAATTAGTTCGTGAGTCCGGTACTAGTAAAATCGATAATCGAAATCGACTCCTAGATCGGGTAATTTTCAAGATAACAAGCTGAGACTCAGCATAAACGTTTAAAATATATATTTTAACTCCTATGTCAAGTTTCAATTCGATATATTAAAATTCGGCAAATTTAGAATGACCCAACGCTTCATATATGAATAAGATGTCCCCTTTTAGTGATTTCCCCTGCTGCAAAATACATACCTGCATTATCGAATTTTTTCCAGACAAACCATTGCTCGGACGAAATAAATACATATGACCTTTTTTGTTGAAAAATACCTCCCCTACACGGTGGTATTTTTTATTTTCCTCTATCTTCATCCCAGCTCGAAATATTAAGGATAATCGAAAAAAAAATGATAATCGATTTTTTTTTCGACTTTGGGAAATCGATAGACTGGTAAACATTTTTTTATGTTAATCTACATACTTTAATGTACTTATAAAAAAAATTCAGCCGTATTGCAAATTACTGGTAGTTGTAACCTATACCGACTGGGCTATAGAGAAACAACAATAATAGTAGGCCTACAGAAACAGTTTTTAGCCGATATCTCGGTTATCTTTTGATTTACGGCGAAAATATAAAAAACTTTTTGTTTGTTAACAAATTTATTTTGTTACCTTAAATATTTTTTCAAAGTTAGCGGATTTAGACTTATTTGACATTACAAATTTTAAATGACCGCCACTTTTAAAGCATACGAAAGAACGTTCTGGTTTGGAATACAAAGGTAAAAGGTTACGTAACAAATATGTACAGCAAATTTGAGGTCAATATATTTTCTATTTCCGAAGGTATTAAGTGGTTGGTAAAAAGACAAATATTTCCAGACCTGTGTCTATTGAACCTGTTTTCTTATTTTCGCCCGTAGAATAGTCTGGTAAAATATGGGGCAATATTTTCTAGACACTGTATAATACAGTTAAGGCAAGTCAAATAAAATAAACCAGGCCTCACCTAAAATTGTGTTGCTAAGCTAGCAGTTAATAAATCAGCCCAATTAATTAAGTATAACATTGTTTTTGTACAAATCATGATACATTATCTTCCCTACAGCTTAACGTCAACAGTGACAAACCAGTTGTTATAATAAATAAACGGTATCAGTTAACTGACACAAACTTTCTCCCAACTTACTG
>JAGFPH010002208.1:166117-178653 GCA_018207615.1 Philaenus spumarius
GAAAACAATACTTTCTCCATATACTACGTATAGGGTGGAGAAAGTAAAAATCATAGGAATAAATCTAAAATTTACTCCCAGTGTATACAAACATGTTTGACTAGTACACTGCAATATTATTATAATCATGATAGGGAAATAGCAATTTGCAGTACAGTACAAAGATACACCCACATCAAGTGTAACAAATGTATCAACCCCATGGTGGAACGGTTTAGTGGCGGCCATTTCATCTCGCGAATTGTGCCAAATTTAAACTATTTTATTATAGTCGGATGTCTCCAATTTAATTGTAGTTATCTCCCCCGGAGCTATGACGTACGTTCGTGCCAGCGCAGCTCCCTCCAGCCTCCCGATATACTTTTAAAACTGTATCAGTCTGCACGGCTTTTATAGCTTTTCTACAATTGTAGAACTGTATTGTGCCGGGAGGAGTTGAAGAATTTTACGACGCGATGTTATCTGCGTATAAATCACTGGGGGGTGGCGGCGTGATATCTTAGTAGGACGGTTTTTATGGCGTAAGAGACAAAATAGTGCAGCGGAGATGGTGTGCCCTTCGGCCTGTAAGCTACCGAGTGCATGATACTGTGAAGCGATGTTTCCATAACAAACTGACAGGGTACAGTGCAACGGAATTACTGGCAATAACTGCCTTATTATCATTCCTTCAACAATTAATCTTGCCTGTCTTTCTGTCTGTCTATCCGTGTGTTTGTGTCTATCCGTGTGTTTGTCCGGACAATGGATGAACCAATTTCGACGAAACTTTCATTTGCATGTAGAGGACTTTTCAGAGATTAATCTAGGCTACTTTTTATGCCAGAAATATTTAGAATTCCTATTTAAAAATTGGAAAAAGTGTAAAAATTATGGACAAAATTAGGGGTATTGCGAACGTTCGTGACACGCGATCATTATAAATAAAACAACTGATTTGGATCAAAAGCTTAAGGGTCTTCTATACCTTGAGTAAAACAGCAAAATTATGCACTTCGTACTAACGTCTTTCGGACGCCGTTTTTCAACCTAAAAAGTTGTGAAACATCTTAAATTGTTCTTAAAGGCTATGTGCTTTTGTTTTATATCTCATAATTGAAAGAGATCGACGGCAACTAATTTTAATAAGCAGTTTAACTGAGTAAAAATTGATTAATTTTAATGCATTTTTTGGGAGTTTTAAGCAATAATTTAAACATTTTAAGCTAACACGTAAAAAATATAAACCCTTTTTTATAACTTAAAGTAGTTTCCCAGATTATTAATTTATAAATAGAATCCGAAACACGTTATTACGAATTCATGTTTCAACGATTTTGCTGCTTCAGTCGGACCTTTTTATTAAAATCATACTGTACACTCGGGAGTTTTCTTCAATGTAAAGAAGAGCCTTAACACTTTGACAAGATCGTATGTGTTTTATTTCACTGCATATGTAGGTTTAACCGTTAAATATACATCAAAACAGAATGCAACTCAAAACCTTGTTATTCACTTTTATGTTTGTTCGGGAGTTATGAGTATCAAACTGACGGAGAACGGAATTTTTAGCGTTTATTGGTGCACAGCTAATAATTTACGTAGTCCTAAAAGGGGTATAGATAGATTTCTGCAAAATTCACTGTGTGTTTGGGGCATGGAACTCGGATTTAAAATCTTTTTTACTTTCCTTACCCTATACTAGGTAAGGTAAGTATTGCGATCGACCCAAAAATTCGATGTCGAGTTTTCATAATATCTTTACGTTTCAAGGCACCCTGAGTCCAAAAAATGCATTTTTGGCAATTGGTCTGTCTGTGTGTCTGTGTGTGTGTGTGTGTGTCCGGAGTGCACAGGGCAAACGGCTGGACGGATCGAACTGAAATTTACAGGATATCTTCAAACACGTAAACAATTAAACCCATGTAAATTTGAAGCAAATCGGAGGTGGTGTCTTACCGTGGGACTAGTTTTTAGCACATTTTTGGTATTTACTCCAAAACCCCTCTAACGATTTTGATTAAACTTTGCTAACATACTCTACTCAGACCCCCTTAACACGCTATGTACGCTATATACCCTTAAAAATTCGTTGAAAAAAGTTATTACAAAAACGCAAGTTATTTTGTTTGTATCTCCGAAATGGCTGGTCCTATCTACTTGAAATTGGTCTCATTAGATTCAGCGTCCAAAAGAATGTCAAAAAAGATACCCCACTCAACTTTTTCCATTTTTTCAAAAATTGACCCCAAAAACGCCCCTTTTGGGGGCAAAAATTACTTTTTTTAAACTAGCCGTGTTTGGTATCGACCTTGACATTTTTGGGGGTGAGAAATCGATTGAGACCAAAATCAGGTCCGTGGGATTAACCGTTTTGAAGTTAGTACCGCTTTCTTCGAAACGGATACTCCTATTAACTCGAAAATGGTATCATCAATCTCTCGCTCGAAAAATTTGGTAATTGATACAGCATCTATTTTGGTAAGGAAAGTTGTGTGATGTGCACACCAGATGTTTTTAAATTAATTTACCAACCTTCAAATGGTCCTATTAATTTCTCCTCTACTGTTGCTGGCTCTTACTGGTTTCGACACAAACCTCTGTCATTGTCGAAGACGAACATTTCAGACGATAATCACATGACACAAAACTACACAACACATAAAGTATAAACACGAAATATTCACCATTTAAGGGTCGTTAAATAATTAAAATGGGACATAGCTTTCCACACAAGTACTTGCGGGTCGTCTAGAACGCGTACTCGCAGCGGTAGAGAGGAAAATAATAGGACCATGTGAAGGTTGGTAAATTTATTTAAAAAATTTACAATAATGGTCCAGGAAGTAATAGCCAAAGTATTGAATAAACTCTTTTTTATAATTGTGTGTGTAAGGCACAATATTTACCCGATAGTCCTTTTATGTATTTAATCACGTATTTAATGCGAGCGAAGTTGCAGGTACTAGCTAGTAGGAATAAAATTTGACTCGACAGCTACAATAATAGGACTACTTAAAATATTAATTCACCTTTTGTTTATAAAAGGATATTGGGCTCCGCTCCCCTCGTTGACTTGGGGCAAAGCAAATGCAAAATGATTATTGTATAATCTGATATTTTCAGGAAATGGCAATTTATTAGGACAGAGGCTTTTTTACCGGGGTAGGTTGGTGGGGGAGGGCAATGGTGACTTAGTTCCTGACGTACGCTCAGTATGGCCGTAGGTTTTGCGCGAATGACAGGATTTTTATATAATAGACACAAAAATTTCAATTTAAAATGATTCAAAATATGATATTACTTTACGTAATCAGATATGGCACGAACGGTAAAGCAATATTTAAAACTGGTCAGGTATACCTAATAGAGAATAAAGTTAGCATAATTTTAATAGTGTTATATGTTTGAATGAGTGAGTCTTTTTCGTTCAGTTTTGCTTGTGATTAAGTTTACCTAACTTAAAGAAACTGTTGGCTGTGAAGAACAACAACCTGATTCTAAATTTTCCAAGTTGGATGCTATGGTAATGTATGTAACTGCTTTCAAGAAACGTGTTTTGGTTCAGTATTGGCTTAAATAAAATGGTGTTAAGCTTTTGATTAGAATGAGCTGTCTTTTTGCAATATTTAACAGCAGATGTTTGAATTTTAATACAGTAAGACATTTTCGTTGATTTTTACTTTCCCGCTATACTATAGTATAGAGAAAGTATAGTGATCGCAAAAAAAAAATCAATGTTGAGATTTTTGTGGAAATATCCGTTTTAGGACCCCCTGAGTTCAAAAAAGTGTTTTTTACAAAATGTCTGTCTGTATGTATACAAGGCTAGAGCGAAAACTATTCGATCGATTTCAAACAAATTTGCACCAGACATGTCAAGTAGGCCTGAATAGAAAAACAGTTTTGAAAAATTTTGAAAAACAACCCCTATTTTGGCAAAAAATCAGTTATTATTTTTTTATAAAAAAACGGCTCTTACGATTTTGATAAAATTTGGCTTATTTGTAGCTTTTAATGTACCCTAACATATGCAAAAAACCGCATCTTTCTAAAAATTCTCGTTTAGCTAATAATAATAATATCTGATTTTTGGGGGTTTTTGGCCATAAAGGGGGTTGTTTTTCAAAATTTTTCAAAACCTTTTTTCGTGCATCTATACAGGACTAATTGACGTGTTTGGTGCAAATTTGTTCGAAATCGATCGAATAGTTTTATCTCTAGCTAATAATAATAATAATATTTATTAGTTAATCTCCTAGTTTAAAATCACCTCTCCTACCCCTCCTACAATAACGAAGTCACAGTGAATCTGTTTAATAATTTAAATATGTTTGTGAGAAAGTATGTGCCAGTTTGTGGTACCGTTTGTTTGTTTGTGTATCTTTTTATTTAGATAACCTAACCTAAAAAAGCTGTTGTTTTTTAATAATAATGTACTGATTCTTTATTTGCTAATTTGGTTTGCTATGGTAATGAATGTAAACAAACTTGTGTTGCTAAGCTTTTGATCCGAGCTGACATATGACTGGGAGTGAATCCTCGAATTTTCACTATTTTTAAGCTTTTCCTTTTCGATCCTTTCTTAGTGTGCTTCTATAACCCCATAACAATATACCTTTAAATTTTCGAGTTTTTATCTTAAGCAGCCTTCGCTCTACGATGATTCTATGGTCAGTCATTCAGTCAGGACGAAGCCGTTTGTATAGCCTACAGGGTGTTTGAAAAGTTTGGAAACGGCTTGATATCTCAAAATATACGAAGTTATTCACAACCATAACTCAATTTTTGTTTGAAATTTTTGGCCGCCATCTTGGATCCGTTAGATTGCAATGAATTTCATTTTTGTAAATGGGAAGGTAATCGTGTGATACATGTTATTAATGTAAAATTTGACGGAAAAAACGATGGTCGAATTCGTTTTTCATTATCTAAATCCGATTTTAAGTTATCGGCAGTCATATGAGCGAAAACGCAAAATCGTGTTTCAAAATAATCAAACAAAAAAAACTCATCGCATATTACTATAATTCTTTTACAACTTTAAAAGTTTCCTTTTTAAATGTGATTCGAAAATACTAATTTAATAAACGCCCTAAACTTTGTTAATTAACATGATTAGAGAAAAATGAAATAACTTAGAAAAAAATAAGCAACCTCAGACTGAAAAACAAGTTTGCAAGACAACAATATAAGGTGTTTTTTTTAAAATCATTTATTTATGTCTGGACTCCTTGTTTTGAAGCTCTCAGCGGGGAATGGGGCAAACCTAGGGTAGGCCTACTCCAATTTGATGTCAAATAAAGCGATCAAAACGATTTATATCTTTCCACCAACGGCCCCAAAATGGGTTTATGTTTATTTAACTGAATTATAAGCATTTATGTACTTTTTTAAAATATCTTTTTTTACGGTTTAAATTTTTCTCGAAAATTCGAGTGGTTGTATCCAGGATGCAGTTGCTCTTACAGCTGATTCTAAGTGTATTTTTTAATATTGGAAGTCTATCAGTTGAATGTACAACAGCGTAAGAGTTTCAAAATGGGCAACATCGATATAAAATAGACTCGTGCCCCGCTTTAACTATAGACTGTTATTAAAATAAGCTCGCTTTCACCAATACGAGCCATTGCAACACCCATCCATTGCCGCCCCCGACTGTATCAATGCTCATTCCAGTCAGAAACTACAAACAATATGATTAAAGCTTTCAAATTTGCGCCGGACATTTTTTCCCAGTTTTACAGCTTTGTTTACCAAAGGGACCGTTGGTGACATCACGACTGCCGGGTTTACGAGCGCCCTGTCTGGTGCAAGCCGCACGCCCTTCCCGAGGATTATAAATAACATCCAAAACATATGTAAAAATAAAAACCTGACGGAAATCTTTCCGCCGTGTCACTTTGCCAGATCCTTTCCCTCACGTGCGTACAATTTAAGGCCTTGTTCATCGTTGAGCTGCGACTGTGTTACTGGAGCTAATTAACTGGAGCTCTTACCTTTGCAATCAATTGTTTACGTTACTTGTTACCGTTAATCAGGTAAAGGTTACTGATCAAGTAGTCGGTACATTGTATATTGTTGGGGTTGCATTGTTTGAGTAAAGATAAAACTAAATACATAAACACACGCCTCGCCCCCTGACATCGTTAAAAAGTTCGAACTAAAATTTAATCAACAAATATTCTTGTAGAAATCACGGCACCATTTTATAAAGAACATTGCACGATGTAAAATAATTCGATCACGCACCTGATCAGCTGACGTGAGTTAGCGAATTTCCAAAATTAAGTTTATATATTTTAGGGTCCCAACCAACTATTCGGGAAATTGGTCTACTCACAAAGGCGCTGAATAGCTGCCTCAGTGTGCGAAATATGTTATTAGAATTTGTTTGCATCTAAGCCTCCAGCCCCGGATCACGCGTTACTTTGTTCCGTCCTTAAGGGTCTGCTCCAGTAAACGAGAAAGCAACCAAGCTTCTCACTATATCCCTATCTAAACAGTGCAATTTCTTGCTGCTGAACGCTTTGGACATTGCCTCATTTCAAACTATTTTATAAATCTATATTTTGTCATTGAGTGTTGAAAAAAAACTGAATATTCTTTGTAAAATTTCTGATCCGGCTTGCAAATTATTTTTCATTACTAATTTTGTATTGTGTTAGGAAAAAAATTCAAACTTTGTACGTAAAAAATGTCAATTACATAACTAATCAAAGGCATTTAGAAAAATGTAAATTGCAAGACGGATGCGTATTTTGACTGTGCTTAAAATGAGACCTTGCAAACAATGTTATGATAAAAAGTGAACGAAATAAATGGTTTGAAATTTAACATGGCTCTTACGGGATAAAAATCCAAGATGGCCGCCGCTACAGCAGATCCTTAACTTGAAAATACTACTTGCGAGTTTGCATCTCGACTTTGCGGCACCGGATCAGAAAATGATCCCACGTGATTTTTAACCGGGTACTTTTATAGTAGGGCCTATCGAAAAATCGAAAAAAATGGGTTACTTAATGTCTAAAAACGTGCTTCCCACACGTTGAATTTTTGGCTGAGGAACTCATCCGAGCGACTTAAAAAACTAACGTGTTTACCAAATTTGGACCAAATCGGACGTAAAGGTGGCCGGTAGAGTGCGAACTCATGTACAGAGTGTTCATAAAATCCATTTAATCCCCTCATTTTTTTTGTTACTGAACATACGTTAACAAAACTTTTTATATAGCTTGTGTTGGTGAATAGGACACATTTTTTGACATATTCTAGTGGGCTTAGGGGGGGTAAGAGGGCCTACAACTTCAAATATAAAGGTAGGGGGTAAGATGTTCTACAATTTTAAATATAATGATAGGTCTTGTATAAATACACCATTGAAGAGCGTATTAAAAGAGAAACAGAACGACGCAAACAAGAGTTTAGTCTTACTTCGTTTCAAAGTAATGGTCAATCGAAGTTCTGGAAAATGATATTTTTTATTATGACACCAAAGCAGGTTTTTGTCCGTGAAAAAAATCATTTCAACCTTGTCTTCATTTGAGCGATTCATTTGTAAAAAGGCAAAACTGAGTGCTACCACATCAAATATTAGGAATAAAATAAGGGAGGTATTGCTATCCTATCAGTACATGAAAAGTGATGCTTAACAGTTACGCATACAGTAGAGAAAGTTCAAGGGTTGTATTAACGGTTACATTTACAATTTTTCTCCAAACATTCTCAAGTACACACAGAAACTCAGATAAATTAGTGGTACCGTACTACATTTATTTACAGTTTCTATTTTTAAAATAAGTTACATTTAACCTCAATTTACAACTTACTATTATTCCTAATATTAACGAATTAATAACCTGCTTTGATGTTACGATAAAATTATAATTTTCCAGAACTTTGAAACGAAGCAAGCTACTAAGCTCTAGTTTGCGCCATTTTGTTTCTCTTTTAATAAGCTTTTCAGTGGTGTATTACATGACCTTACCTTTACATCTGAAATTGTTAACCGTTCTGACTACCCCCTCAAGCCCCCTAAAAGCATAGAGGTTCAGATATGTCAACAAATTTGTCCTGTTGTGCAATACAAGTAAGTTTTGTTCAGTAGCAAAAATAGTAAGTGTGTAAGTTACTTTATGAACACTCTGAATACATATAATATTTAATGACACTCCAAAACGTGTTCTGAGAACCATGGTTAGTTCTCATTGACCATTCCCGACCTTTAGTCTCGCCATAAGACTCACTGCAATAGCTCATCTTTCCTATGGAAATTCGCTAATAATATAATTGACTAGGGGAGACCCCTGCGTGTTCCGCACGCCAACCCCCGGTGCGACCTTCTAAAAACATATGTTATGTTGTATTTATAATAAACGTGTAGGGTTAATAATAACCTGGTAAATAATGTTAAATGTTCAAATCAAATTATTTCTTATATTTTATAACAGCAGTAATAATAAAGGTTAAAAGAACCAGTAAGGCTCAGGTCTACACTTAATCAAAAACCTAACAAAAAAGTTATAAATAATAACCTCAAAACTAAGTTGGTAAATAATGTTAAATGTTCAAATCAAATTATTTCTTATATTTTATAACAGCAGTAATAATAAAGGTTAAAAGAACCAGTAAGACTCAGGTCTACACTTAATCAAAGACCTAACAAAAAAGTTATAAATAATAACCTCAAAACTAAGTTGGTAAATAATGTTAAATGTTCAAATCAAATTATTTCTTATATTTTATAACAGCAGTAATAATAAAGGTTAAAAGAACCAGTAAGGCTCAGGTCTACACTTAATCAAAGACCTAACAAAAAAGTTATAAATAATAACCTCAAAACTAAGATGGTAAATAATGTAAAATGTTCAAAACAAATTAGTTCGTAAATTTTATAATTTGAGTAAATAATTCATTTCCTCCCTTATAAAAATCAATATTTACTTCCACAAAGCAGCTGTATTAGTTAGTTTCTTATTATAAACAGCTGTTTTGTATTAAAATGTTTTTATAACCATCTGAATACTGTAATCATCGTTATTTACATCCACGAAATCAGCTGGATTAGTTTGTTTCTTATTATAAACAGCTGTTTTGTATGGAAATGGTTTTTAAATATTTTCCATGTTAATCTTATGGGGAAAACCCGACCTTTGAGATTAGCTCACGCCATTAAGGACAAGAATTTTTGACATCTAAAACCTTATTGCAAAACTACGAAATGAGACGAATTTTTTGAAACATCAAACATTAAAATTGGTCCAGAAATAAGGCAGGAGTTGTGTTTACAAAAAACGGCTTCACGTATTATATATAAAGATTTCTTACGTTCAAGTGAATTTTCTGGGATCCTTCTTTATTTTAAACCCCTCCATCTGGCATGTTTTTTTACTACTTGCCCATATTATTATAGTTTAAAAAGCCATATAACTCGTTTTAATCAATTAAAGTATACGTTATCATACAGGGTTGTCTTTTTTAAATGAGCAAACTACTCCAAGGTACCAAATCTACAATGCTTTCACTTAGCATGCGATATGTCTTAGTTTGGTTACAAAATATAGCCTATCCAATCGGCAGGATTCTGTCGTAGACATTTTGTGAAACAGTGGTTATTGATTCTGAGCATCTAATTCTATAGAAAGCTCGCTCAGATACACCCAGGCGGCATAGATAAGTTCACAGTACAAACATATTATAGGTCTAATTACTTGGCGACTTTCGCACTTGTTCAAACATTACAAAATGCGAAGTCTTTGCAGGCGCTGGCTAAATGACTGGGTTTTAAACCTACGTTTATAACATCATTTAGTATATTACTATGCAGGTGGTAAAAATGTGTTGAAAATTTAAAACATTACAGGCTTACCTATAGGCCTAAATAAAATAAATAGTTTGATGTAATGTGAAAATTACAAAAAAATTGCTCTAAAGAAGTTTATGGGCTGTAGTTACCGAATGTATGACCACGAAATAGGAGACTAAATACGAAATATATTAGTAGAATTTGAACCTCAATATCCAGCCTCGGCTCATTCGCTACTTCGTTTAGCTCGCAGCGGAAAAACCCGCTTGCATTTATTTCGACCTTGTGGCCTCGGATTATGGACAGCTTCCCTTCAGTCAAAGCGGTCAAACTCGCGGAGCGTTTTCCATCCCGGCAGTCGGCCTCGGATCTGAACCTGCCCTACGGTAAAATACCCCAGGTCAAGTGGTTTTGAACCGTGTACTTTTATAGTATTTCACTTTTTGATCGATTTTGGGGAACCAGTAAATTGTTATAATTTTTTTTTAAATTGTCCGGTCAAAAAACGTGCTTCCGGCTGTTGGATTTTTGGCTTACTCGAGCGATTTAGAAAACCATATTCTGTACAAAATTTGCACCTAATCGGACGTAAAATACGGCCGTTAGATTGCGAACACATAAATACATACAGGGTGTCAATTAAGTCTGGGTACGGTTTAATATTTCGTTTATAAGGAAAATTTGAAGGTAGATGTGATTGAGGAACTATGTAAAAATACTATTTTATTACGATATAAAAAAAATTCGACCATCTTGGATCCGCCATTTTGAATGTAACTTTGTTTTTTTTTAAATAGGAAGCTGGTCATGTGATACATCAGTTTGATGTAGAATTTCAAGAAAAAACCAACGGTGAAATCCACATTTTAAATCGATTAAAAATGGCGGCCAAAAAACAGCGAAATCGTGTTTAACGATTTTGCCCCATTTTGCTGCACTATTTTTGTTTTAATATTAATTATTATTCTTTTTGGATTCAGAATTAAATAAGCTTTCAAACGATATGCCACACAACGATATTTGGGAGCATTTAAAATTTTTGAGTTACAGCCATTTTGATTTTTTCAAAAATAATTTTGAGTAGATCAACCAAATATCGTTGTGTGGCATATCGTTTGATAACTTATTTAATTCTGAATCCAAAAAGAATAATAATTAATATTAAAACAAAAATAAACGGTACCAGGAACTGGCACATACTTTGTCACAAACATATTTAAATTATTAAACATACTGTATTCACTATGACTAAACTTCATAATTTTGTATGTGGGGTAGAAGAGGTGATTTATTAAAGTAGGAGATTAACTAATAAATATTATTATTATTATCTAGAGAGAAAACTAGTCGATCGATTTCGAACAAATTTGCACCAAACACGTCAATTAGGCCAGATGCACGAAAAAAGGTTTTGAAAATGTTTTAAAAACAACCCTCTTTATGTCCAAAAAACCCCAAAAATCATTTATTATTAGCTAAACGTGAATTTTTTGAAAGATGCTGTTTTTTGCATATGGTAGGGTACATTAAAGGCTACAAATAAGCCAAATTTTATCAAAATAGTTAAAGCCGTTTTTTTATAAAAAAATAATAACTGATTTTTGGGGGTTATTTTTCAAAAAAGGGGGTTGTTTTTCAAAAAATTTCAAAACCGTTTTTCTTGCATCTTACAGGCCTACTTGACATGTCTGGTGCAAATTTGTTTGAAATAGATCGAATAGTTTTCGCTCTAGCTTTGTATACATACAGATATACATACAGACATACATACAGATATACACACATACGTACATCCATACAGACAGACATTTTGTAAAAACCACTTTTTTGGACTCAGGGGGTCCCAAAACGGATATTTCCACAAAAATCTCAACATCGATATTTTTTGCGATCACTTTACTTTCTCTATACTATAGTAGACTATAGTGAGAAAGTAATAGTATACAGCAAAATGGTGGAAAATTGGAAAACACGATTTCGTTGTTTTTTGGCCGCCATTTTTAATCGGTTGAAAATATGGATTTGCAAATTTCACCGTTGGTTTTTTCTTGAAATTCTACATCGAAATGATGTATCACATGACCACCTTTCTATTTAAAAAAACAAAGTTACATTCAAAATCTCTGATCCAAGATGGTGGATATTTTTTGATATCTTAATAAAATAGTATTTTTACATAGAGTGGGATATCCTCAATCACATCGACCTTCAAATTTTCCTTATATACGAAATATTAAACCGTACCCAGACTTAATTGACACCCTGTATATATGCCTATGTAGAGAATACCCATGGGAAAGGATGAGCTATTGCAGTGACTCGTATAGTGAGACTCAAGATTGGGAGTGGTCAATGAGCACCGATCTTGGTCCCCAGACATGTTTTTGGATATCATTAAAACTTGTACATAAATCACGTACGTATTGACGTGTTCGCACTCTAACGGCCGCATTTTACGTCCTATTTGGTCCAAATTTGCTACACATGTAAGTTTTTCTAAGTCACTAGGACGAGTTAGATAAAAAAAATCCAACAATCGAAGTAAGTTTTTCGACCGCAAGAAACAATTGTTTGACATTTTTCGTACCAGAATGAAACTTGTTTGGGGTTTTATCTGAAAACATAAATATAAGAGATTATTCTGCCCATTTTGTTTTTTTACACGACCTTATAGCTCGTCTTGCTCTTCCAAAATCAATAAAAACGTAAAACACCATAAAAGTACCATAAAGTTCTGTAGAGTCAGCTTTTT
>JAGFPH010002208.1:198498-213071 GCA_018207615.1 Philaenus spumarius
GATATACTATTTAAAAAGGGAACCCCGTTGTTAGCATTGACGATGGTAGGAGTAAGTATTTGTAGCGAAAGCCTGGTTAGGCCAGTGTTGCCTAGTAGGCCTACAGTTTGGAGCGTACCTACATAAAAACCAATAGCAAACAAATTATAAGTTCAATAAAAACTAATCAATTAAAATAAAATTTGTACAATCTTAACAAATAATAACCACTTGACGTTTACGCGCTCTAAGCCAGTGTTGCCTAGTAAACCTACAGTTTGGAGCGTACATAAAAACCAAAAGCAAACAAATGATAAGTTCAATCTTCTATACAGTGTGATTGAAAAGTCCCGGAACGGTGTAATATATTTTTTACCATTATAGATAAAGTAATGAGACTTGGTATATCAATAATAGCCATAAATGTCTACTCTTTTAAGGTATTGTCACTTTTTTTATCCCTTAAGGGGGACGGCCCACGAGGAGTCAGACAAAATTCTTAAATAGCAGCATAGGTCGAGTTTGGTATCAAATTAAAGGTCTTAGTTAGTAGAACACAATGCCGCAAACCGGACTTCAAAAGGTCCACTCTAACCAAAATGGCGGCCCTAAACGTGTTGAAATAAATTGACATAAAGTTGCTAATATCTCGAAAAGGAAGAATTTTTAGAAAAAATTTCGAGAGACAAAAAATGTTTATTTCAAAGTGCTTGACCTAAAAAATTACTTCCAAATCGATTTCGTAAATTTGATTTTTACTCCTTCATCTTAGAAAATTTAAACATTTTATGGCTATTATTGATATACCACGTCTCATTACTTTATCTATAATGGTAAAAAATATATTTCACCGTTCCGGGACTTTTCAATCACACTGTATATTAATAGGCAAGCACAAAACTTGTCGTCCTTTTTTCTCAGCTTGTGTGCATCGTAGGAGAAATTCGCGCATACCGTTAGAAAGGTAGTGTCCTGTAGATGAGCAGAATCCAATTATAATTTACATCGGTCCTCAGGGCTACGCCCCAGTGGCCCTCAAAGTTTCAATGTTAATCTTATGGAAGGTCAATCTTAAGGAAGAAGAAGAAAGATTTCTTTTGATTTTATCAGGGACACAAAAAACAGCTGTTCGTATGAAAAGCTTAAAACATCTGATTTTGATCAACAGCTGATTTTGATCAACAACTGATTTGGATCAAAAACTGAATATAATTTTAGGTTAGGTAAATCAAGCAATAGCAAAAGCAAAGGTCCACTAGTAAAAACTAATCAATAAAAATAAAATTTGTACAATCTTAACAAATAACAACGACTTAACGTTTACGCGCTCAGTCTTAAGGCTGCGCAATACTAACACAAAAACAGTCCCATACAGTCGTCTGTAATATTACTTTTCTTTCGTCGAATTTTGAAAATAATCTTTTGCAATTTTCAGGAAATTGTTCAAGAGCATCTAAATTATAAATCGTAGGTGACAAAATTCTTTAATTATACATTTGTATTAAAGATATTTACTTATAAAAAAGACAAAAAACATGATTTTCAGTCGAGTTGATAGTAGTAAAACATCGGAGTGAATTTTCTTACCTACTTACATTACAGTAAAGACCACGAAAGAATACCGTTGAGGGGCGGGCTTGTGTTCACCGAGACCTTGAACGCTCCAACATTCGCCTTAGTGCGACGTTGTCACACGATTCTAACTGAACGCGGCTGACAAAACGCATTTATAATTCTTTAAACTGTGCGCTCAAGCCTCGAGCGGTAAATACCAGGAGGCTAGTAGACATGGCAACGTTGCGCGCCCATCCTATTGGCCGCCATGCAACGGTATACTTTAGTGCTCTTTAATATAGTAGAGCTTTCATTTAAATGTCGTACGCAAATGGCGGAAATTAAAATTAAGACCAGCATTAGTAAAAAAAAAAAAAAACTGTATACGAGCCGATACTCTAGATGCCATTAAAAAAAGGAAAGATTTTTTCCTTGAATTTTTTTAGTAAAGTTAGCGCGGTTTTCGAGATATTTTACATTACAATTTTTTTAAACATTTTGAAAATATATGAAAAGAAACTTTTTGCTTTTTGTATATGGGAGAAAGGTATATCAAATTTATATCCAAAATTTGCGTTCAATATATTTCCTACATCGAAAGATATCAAGTATTTTGTAAATTTAACATGGTGGATAACTGTAAAACAAAGCATTTCCGTACCTATGTTTATATTCGAACTTTTTTTCTTTCTTTATTTTCACTAGTAGTAGAACACTATAGTAGATCACGACCTGAATTTTATCTGTTTCTTCCTAAACAGCCCTGTATTTAGCTTCCTAATAATATTATTGTAAAGAGGACAGTTTAGTTTATATTTAGGTTAGAATCTGAAATGATTGTTTTTCGACAGTCTGGAATGATTGAAACAAGTTTGTTTTTAGATTTCGTCTCCCCTCTCGCTTGTTAACGAGTGTATCTACTGGTCGCGATACTTTGTTTCCACGTTGTTGAAGACAAGGCGCTTCACAGGGCGGAGTTTTTAATCATATTTCCTCAACCCTCAGTTAAGGGGCGCCACCATCCCTCAAATTAGGCCCCGCACCCTCATCGTCTAAGTAATGAACCCTTAATTTCATTTCTTACTAATTTTTTATCGTCTGTCTTTTACAATTAAATATATCAACCCTCGAGGCGGTATTATGTTCTCGGTTTTCTTTAATAACGTCTAAAGTGTTTACAGGGGAGGCTAATTCACGTTTAAATACCTGCGTTAACCGATGGCGGCTTTATTGTTTTTACACAAGTCTTTTAAATCTCTTGAAAATTTACTTTTTTATAGTCTTTTAAGGGTGTGCAATTCAGTAAGCCTTGAGAAGGCGTGGTATATTTTGGTAAAGCGCTCGAGAGCGACTATAATATCGCTTGTATTCACTGTTTTTACTAATGACTGTCTTATTTTCAATTTCCGCCATGTGCTCACGACATTTAAATTTGCAGAAAACTCCAATGTTCAGTTAGTTGGTTACAAAATTCACCCTGATGTTTTACTGCTGCCAAGTGACTCGATTGAAAATCATGATTTTCGTCTTGTTTATAAGCAAATATCTTTAAATAAAAATGTATAATTTACAATTTTGGTCATTTAATAATTGTAATTTATATCGGATGAAGGATAATAGTTAAGTTATGTGTAATAATTAGTTTATCCAACTCTGCATCCTATACCAACACAGTAAGTATAACAATATTGTATGTACATGTGATGTTAGTTTATTATCTTTAACTTAACTATTATCCTTCATCCAATTGTTTTGACAGTTGTAGATATGAATTATACAGGGTGAGTTTTAAATGTCCCCCCCACCCTAATTTTTTCCGCATTTCTTAAGATATCGACTCCCAACCACCGCCGAACATCATTGATTAGTTTATACTTTCTTTTGATGAGGTTCACATTTTTGGCCGCCATCTTGGATCCGCCATATTGGAATGAACTTTTATTTTTTAAATGTAAAGGTAAGGTTGTGACCCATCATTTCAAACTATTTTTTTCCGTAGAACACGATGCCGCAATCGGTTTTTAATTATCTGCTTTCGTTCTCGAGATATTAACAATTTTGTAAAAAATATAAATTTTCAAAAATCCCTTGTTTTATTCAATTTTTGTTAAATATCGACCCTTTATCATCAGATATCACAGTTTGGCAGTAGCTTATAGATTTTTATTAAGTTATAAATTTGTACTGCCATCTTCAGTAAATTTGTTTGATTTCAGTGTATTAACAACTTTTCTCTGCGAAACTGAAGATGGCAGTAAACATTTATAACTTAATAAAAATCTATAAGCTACTACCGAACTGTGATATCTGATGATAAAGGGTCGATATTTAAAAAAAAATTGAATAAAACAAGGGATTTTTGAAAATTTAAATTTTTTACAAAATTTTTAATATCTCGAGAACGAAAGCAGATAATTAAAAACCGATTGTGGCATCGTGTTCTACGGAAAAAAATAGAAAAATGCGGTTCTTCATGTGGTTGTGGTTGTGTCGGAACTCTGGTGGTGAATTCTAGTTGCCTTAGCTTTCTATGCGGTTTCGTGTTTCTGCGGTTTGAAATGATGGGTCACAACCTTACCTTTACATTTAAAAAATAAAAGTTCATTCCAATATGGCGGATCCAAGATGGCGGCCAAAAATGTGAACCTCATCAAAAGAAAGTATAAACTAATCAATGATGTTCGGCGGTGGTTGGGAGTCGATATCTTAAGAAATGCGGAAAAAATTAGGGAGGGGACATTTAAAACTCACCCGGTATATTAAAAAAGCGGATATCTGGAAAACGAAGCGTTTTTGGGCCTATGTTTATATGAACTTTTTTTCTTATTTTTAGCTATAGAACGAGCATCCGATACATTGCCGCATAGTTCTGAGTACCTATATTATTTCATTTTCAATTTTCGTATTTTTTTATCTTTAGTAGTTTCTGTTCTACGTAGATTTTACATCAGTTAGGCATTCAGTCAGTCAGTCAGCCAGGACAAAGCCAGTTATATATATATAGATATTAAAAAATAATCTACCTAAATTTTTTAAAGAGGTGTGTGACATGTAGTTTTGAATATATTATCTAAAATGTTTATCACCCACTCACTAGTCGTCCTTGTATTTCTGAAAGTAATTCAGCTAAAATTAGAAAATTTTATAAAATTATAAATTCATTTTGATACCTAAATAAAACAAATATGTCACTAATAAGTCTCAAAATTTCTAATTGTTTTCTTTTAAGCCTTAATTCATAAAATCAGGAGTTTCTATATATATTTGATTTCTAATTAGCAAAATCAATGTTAGAAAACTATTTACTGTAGGAAGTGCGTTTCATATTCCCCTTAAGTTACTTAGGGTTTTCTATGTTTTTATTAACTAAAACAATGACACAAATAATCATTACAATTCTTCATAATGAAATACATAAAAACCAATTAAATGGCCCGAGCCGTCATAGAGTTACAAGAAACACACTATAAATTACTATACATAATGTTTATGCTTTCTATAAATCACACTCGAAGAGTATGCCTACTTAGCTTAGACATAGTAACAAAAATAAAAGAACTCAAATATTTAATTTGTTTTTTCTACTGAAATATAAAGCATGGATGCTTTATGACCAATACCTTAAACAATATACTTCTATGGCTAATGTTGATATATATAATTGTGCTTCAAAATTACAAGAAAATAAATTTACTACATAATTCCAACTCTGAAATTCAATAAAATCAACCAACAAACTCCAATCCTTTCCGTTCAGCCGATTGTGTCTACTTTTTCTTCACCAAACATAATGTACTTTTTCTTAAATCCTCATATCTCGAACAAACAATAAGGAAGTAATGTAAATCCTCCTTCTCTCCTTGGCTGCACACTGAGCATATAACATCAGATCTTCAACATCCTCGTCGTTTTTATTTAAAAGTGTAGATCTACAATTAAGTTGTAATAACTCTCATCTGACTTTAAACAAAAGTCTTGTCTGCGCAAAAGTCGGGCGCCTGCTTTGCATTGTTGAAACGGTCTCGTTCTAGCGATTGTCGCTAGAGTCGCTAGCGTCTATAGCGAGCGTCTGGTTCTGGAGCAGATATAATCGCAGTGAACAAATCTTTATTACGTTGTGAAAAGATGTGTCATCCAAAACTTCACCTTTCTTCCGAAGAAGATGGTAAATTAATTGAAGCTGTAGCATTACATCCACCTATGTAAGATTTAAAGCACATTCTATACAAAGACCTGCGTGCAAAAGATAATATATGGGTAGCCATTGCTAAACAAGTAGGAAGACCAAATATTATTTGAGATTTTTACTATTGTTTTCTACATAAAATATTACATTATTAATGTCTAGCCTACAATTGCATAAATTAAAATAACAATTTGAAGTACCGTATGTTTTTAAAATATTGATAGATAGAAGGACTCTTAACCCTATAACTGTCAATGCAAACTTTCTGCAATGCCAAGCCATTTTGGTACGTTTTGCAATCATAAAAATATATATCAATTTCAAACACTAGTTTTTATGATCCTACTACAAGATTTCTAACAAAACTAGACCTATTTTGTATAGCAATTTAGAAATATATGAATTATCCAAAAATTAAATATTATTAGAACAAATTGTAGAGAATAAATCATATAATTGAACTGTACACTTGAAAATTCATATTTTATAAACTTATTTCACTTTGTTTTACTAAATAAGATCAAACAAACTAAATTCTGATTTAACATATCACAAATTTCTTCGTCCTCATAATAACGTCCAGTGGAACAGTCTGTACGCGGCAAAAGTGAACGGGCAACTGGTAATTCTACCAACGACAACTGGTAAGTCGCTTCAATAACAACAGTCTGACGGCGATCATCGCACCAGTCGCTTCAATCACAACTCACCTTTAAGCTGCACGTCACACAACTCAATGTTTTGTAGACATAAATGATCTCCCAAGTTAAACTTTGAAACTTAATTATTCAATTTTTTTTTATTTCCGAAATAGAATATCTTTACAATTGCACTGATAAGTCCCAAAATGTCTGATTGTTATCATTCATGCCTTAATACAGAGAATCGGGTTTTCCATATCTATATGAATTATAATTAGCAAAATAAATTTTATAAAACTACGTATTTATTCTAGGAAGTGAGTTTTGTAATTAGTAAAGTGAATAAAACAAAGTAATTATTGAAAGCATTTTTCTGTCTAGTAAAGTTTTTTCCCCGAGAAAATAATTACCTACCAGTAAGAGAATAAAAAATTTCTATTATGTTAATTAATTAACTAGGTAAATAGTTTTGTATCAATCCTAAAATCACTTGGTGCTTACAGCGGTTTCCGGTAACCTATGTACCCATCTTCAGATCACACAGAAAATGAAATAAATCCCTTCATCATGTCGTTAAAAGTCACACAACATTAGAATTCATCACACAAAACAAAAAACACATTACGAAACACAGTAAAACGCTTTTTTTTACATTAAAAACATTGATTAGGCCTAATCACATCAACTGGTTACGGTGAAACAATGCGACTGCCGTGGCGAGGTTTGGCGTCTATCCCTTCCCTTTGCCTTAGTTAGTCCTTATCACTATTGGGTTTAGACGCGTTACAATCCTGCAATTTGATCAACGTGTCGAACACAATATTCGTCGGGAAGGAAATCAAGTCGTTTAACAGGTGTTTATTTTCTATTTTTTGCCACTTTATAAATAGCAAACTCTTCCCATGAGTCCATAAAGCGGCCTTTCTTACATACAGTAGCCTCAATCTTGGAGTATGTCTGAGGGGAGTAGGTAAAACTATAAGAAAGTGAAACGCAGTTACGGAGTTAGTTAAATGTAATTTGTGAACCTAGTTTTCGTGGAATTGGTTGTACCGACAAATCAGGTTCGGGGAGAAATAGAAGGGATGACACATTCCTAGTCTAAGGATACTGTACGTGTATTATGTCCATGTTTTGGGGAAAATCTGCATAACCATGGTCGTTATTTATTAGGTGTTCTGCAAAGTTAGAAACTACAGTCCTCTGGCTCCTTTTTGGTAAGTGTTCCTTAAACCTTTTTTTAAAAGGACGTCTTGTTTCACCTATGTAATAACTCGAGTTTGATTGCCCTTATGAGTTTTGTGTGATGACTTCTAATGAGTTTTCTTGACGACCTGATGAAGGGATTTATTTCATTTTCTGTGTGATCCGAAGACAATGAAATAAACCCGAAATCGCGGTAATCACCAAGTGATTTTAGGATTGGGTACAAGAAAAAAAATGCAGGTGTTGTACCTAGTTAATTAATTGATACAACTATCCAATCCGTGGGCTATCATGTTGAAATGACTATTACTTAGTAATAACTGAAAGACATAGTATTTTTACTGTAGTCATTTAATTATTTTTGTGTAGTTTTCAGTAATACTTAATTTTATTCCAGTAATTGCTTTAGATTTGACGTGCATTTAGATTAGTACTTAAATGCATGTTTGAACAGTTCGTGAAACTATGTTGAATCATGAAGTTTATTACATTTATATATTGTTTTACACTTGATTCCATCTCATTTGTGGTTTAAATCTCGACTGCTACAAAACTTACGGCAATCATTTCAAGTTCAGGTAGCAACAGCGAAACACAATTTATAACTGTTTTTGTTGTTCTGCCTTATGGACTGGTTATAATATACTTATAATTAAATAAATACCCTATTTATTCAACTGCCTCAGCAGTACTGACTAAGCAATTAACTAGTGAACACGTGTGTCCATCTTATATGATAGTATTAACATTGCGATATATTTTAAATGAAGGTTTGTGTTTCAAACTGTTGTGATGTACGTATGTTAATGTGTTGAGTTGTGTGTTTTGTGTAATTTTAAAGTTGATGATCATTTAAATTAAATGCTATAACATAACAAGTTTCGGTTTGACAGTGCCTGCATAAAATAGGCGAAACGGTCGTCACCGATTAATAAACAGCGTTTACTGGACTGCGAGCAGTTGTATAAATAAGGTATTTATTAAATTATAAGTAGAAACACAGTTTGTTAAATCTTAAAACTAGATTCGAAAGTTTCACTAGAAGAAAGACGGAATTGCTTCGTAAACGCTTTTTAAAATAATGAAGTCGTAATGAAAAGATCAGTAGTGGCAGGAATGAAAGAAAAAGAGAATGCAAGAATCAGAATTAAAGAAGATTATGAAAAATATTCGGAAAGTGAGACTTCAACAGGAAAAATGAAGAAAATGTTGAACATCAAACATATCCAGCTGGCGTCGATGCTGATGATTTTTTCGTCCACATCGCAAGTAACTTTATATTAAGGCTAAATTCAAAACGACGAAGTTGGCAACGAATTTCATTGTTAAAATAACCTAACCATACCTTCACCTTTAAGCATATTTTGGTGTTATTTTCTTCAAAAAACAAAAGCTGTATTTTTTTCCTTAAAGTAAAATAGATTGTGGGTGTTGATTGCTAAAGTTTTTTGCAATATCTCTTTTTGCAACTGAGTAAAAAATTAATACAGTTTACTACTTTTTACTATTTATATCATACGTTTATGAAAACAATAAAACGGGTTTTGAAAATGTATTCAGCAATCAACATCCTCATATGACAGTAGGCCTACTTTGAAATAAAATCAAATTTTTAAATTTATTCCACGAATTAACTATTCTGTAGCATTGCTCTTACGGAAGTCAGATTCAATTTGGAGGACAGCGTAGCCCCCCTTAATATAACAATCGCTGAAAGTTGTAGGTTTTTTGGTTTCAATTTGAGTACAGTCCAATAAAGTTAGGAATTTTGAATCGCAAAGTCCATTTCTGTTTTGCGTTATACATTTCCATTACACCATGCGGGAAGTAATACGATCGCGTGCTTTATCATTGATTGCATTTAATACGAAATCAAATGTTTTGCATACAGATGTAATATCCCAATCCCTACTTGAAACCCGGAATCGGCAAGATATATTAAAAATAACTCCATGCGTTCTTGCATTGTTAAAGACCGCCTCTTTTTCGTACGATTCTCTTAAATAATATTACTTAAATGTTTTACACTCTCCTTCTCGAAATGGAGTAAAGTTTTATAGTCGTCCTGATCAATAGTCTGACATTATTTGAAAGTGTTTCTATTCATTAATGTAAACTGCCATAGTAGGCCTAGTTGTTCTTCCAACATCTAGGTAGGTCTTAGGAAAACTTAAAGTAAAAGTAACAGCAAGCGTTTATTCACCAACATTAAGTAATGGGAGGAGGGGAGGGGGGGTTCGTGTAGTAGCCAGAAAATATGTTTTCATTATACTGCACCGAAAACAGCTGTTTTCTGTACCTGTTCGTAGACAAGTAAATTTTTATTTTCTGTCCAGTAAATTTTACGGTGCACCAGCTGATTGTACGGTGGACCGGCTGATTTTACAGTGCTCCAGCTGATTTTACAAAGAAGAATAAACATATAAGTTTTATGTAAACATCTGATTGATGTTTGACAAGTTTTTATTGTTTTTCTTTAATGAAAATATGTTACTTTTTCTGTGTAGTATAGTGAAAAATATCGTACGTAACTCGCCTGGTAGGTTTTTTCTGAAAACCCCTATTTACCGGGCTTGTAACGTAACATACTATTTGTTTAAGTAGGCCTAATTACTTTAAAGAGCAAGTAACTATAAAATCGTTTGTTTTATTCACTTAGTCGCAAGTATCTACTTAAAAAATGGTAAGTATCAGTATTAACTTTGTGTATTCACTTTACTCAATATTCCCCTTTACATTAACTACAAACACAAACGGCAGGCCTGCACACACACATTACATTCGACAATCGTGTAAATTGGTGCCTTCCACTTTCATCCATTACCGGACAATCACATCAGCGGGACGGTCACAGCTTTTTTAACCGCAGAAACACGAATCAAAACGATCCAATCTGCATTATGAAAATCAGTTTAATTAAAATCAAACATCGGGACCAATAAAATTAATTAATCCGTAGGAAGTGTTTAACATTTGATCGACCTCGATTCGTACATTACAAGACACGCTTTTAATTAGTATATTATCAGTCGCCGTTGTAAGTGGTTAAACAGGAATAATTATTTTTGTAATTACCCGACCTAATTGAACTGTGCGTTTGATTAATGACGCGGTGCTTAAGAGTTATTAAAACAGAGGCGAACGGTTACGACGATTTACGGGCACTATTTTTCGCTTAATTAGATTGTTCCGGATGTTTTGAAACATCGCTCTTTAAAACTAGTTCTTTTGGTCGTTTTGTTGGATTTCTAATTACTGTGTAGAATCGTGTAAAATCACGGATCAGTTGGAAGTAGTAATAAACTGTACTTACATGTAGTTTTATTAGCGAATTTCCATAGGAAATATGAGCTGTTGTAGCGAGTCTTATGTGAGACCTAAGTTCGGTAGTGGGCAATGAGCACCGATCAAGTCTCCAGAACACGTTTAGGGATGTACAATTTTATATGAATGAATGAATTTTATTTCCCCTTTAAAGATACAATCGGCTATACAAATTTATACATATAAACACTTATATAAAATTGTATACATAAAATAATATCTACAGCAGAGTCCCGATATTTCGAGTTGAATGGGACCGAGAGTACCTCGGATTGTGAAAAACTCGAATTATACGGAATATGTAGGGGTTAAGATAAAACTACTATTTATAGATCAGGACATATAAAATTTGTTAAGCATTTATACCGGATATTTATTGTACAAACGCTCTTGACAGATTCATTGGAAAACAAAAATTTAAAGATCGGTATCCTACAAGCAGCAAGAAGGAGTCACAATGCATGGTCATATTCAATGCTATTTGTGGCTCGAATTACACGGAACCTCGGATTATCGAGACTCGAACTACCGGGTTTCTACTGCTTATATTCTACTATACATGATTGTTTTAATTGTGTAATACAGTTTAATTAAATATGTAACATATGCAATACTTTATATGAAATGCCAACCGAATACAAAACACAGGAAATAAGGAAACCCCGTTGGCAAAACCAGTTTTTGTGTTTTTGATTTTAAACTGTTTATAACTCGGTTCTACCCAGAGTAATCCTCCTCGCCATTATATAAATAACACTGCCTTCTTCCCTTAATTCAATAAATCATATTAAGCAATCGAAGATGTCCTCAACATTACCATTCTGTAACAACCAATTTTCAATTTCCTGAAAAAATTGTTTGGTTCCATGAATTTTTCTCATATCTAATGGTATTGAATTAAAAGACTTTGGTGCATGGTACAAGTAGGTTTTTTGATAAAAATCAGCCTAGATTTTGGTAAAATGCAGAACATTTCCCTACGTGAAGAGACCATTGAAGATTTGACCACAGCCACTTTGTTTATCAACACCATCTTCAATACCGTCCTGACATAAACTCTACGTAGAGATAATATACCCAACTGTCTGAATAATGTCTCAGAACTATCAGTTCTTGATCTAAAGAGCATTGATTTGATAATGTGTTTTTGTGATACTATGACGGAAAATAGTGTGGATAGGTATGTACCGCCCCAAACCATCACGCCGTAACTCAACTTGGAATGAACAAGTGCAAAGTAAATAATCTAAATAATAAGTAAAATAATAATAATTGATACTTAATCACAAACTGATATTAGGTAATACATGTATTTTAATGTTGTCAATAATTTGCTGTTTAATTCCTTGACATTGTACTTCCAACTAAGGTTAACTAAGGGATATACTAGTAGACCCTGCAATGCTTCGCTATTCCTTGATTTCAGTATATAAATATATACTTAGATTAAATTAACAAACACGATTCAGTGAGTGTATTGAAAAATAAATTTTGATGTGACTTGTGGTTAAAATAAGATCCTTATGATCATGGCAGGTGGTAGAACACGTGTTAAACATATGGATGATTAGTGTTGATGTAATTAATTTTATATGTGTACCTATCCCATTTCCATTATTATTTAATTTTATGTTTATTTATACCATTTTATTATCTTGATGTAAGCAATCGATTTGCAAACGTTTTTTATATTGCTTAAGAATAATATTACACAAATTCTTCTTTATAGCTTGTAGGAAATTAGTGCAATTTATTTTTATTGTATAGTGGTAGCTACCACATTTCAATCTATTTGATTGTAATGACCATATTCTCTAAATAATCCTGGTACTGATTTGTGAAAATTGTGAAAATTTTTAGTGAAATTAGTTGAGTAGTTTTTGAGTTTACAGAAAAAGTAAGAGTAGGCTATGAATGATTATTTAATTTTAAGGGTATTTATCTTTTTGACTTAAGTAATCGAATTGTAAATGGTTTTTATATCAATTAAGAAAAATATTGTTTAATTTGAGTTTTATAACTTGTAGGAAGTTAGTTAAATTTATGTTTATTGTGTAGGAGTAGCAATTCTATTTCAAACAAATAGATTGCAGTAAATTGTTATGCCTAAACACTCCTGATGTGGAACATGGATAATATGTGAAATTTTTAGTAAAATCGGTCGAATAGTTTTTGAGTCTATAGAGGACAACTAAGAAACTATATATAGAGATGTATTTATGTTCGCAATTTTATGTCTGCATTTCACGTCCGATTTGGTCCAAATTTGGTATTCACGTTGGTTTTCCAAGTCTCTCGGACGAGTTCGCAGGCCAGTAACGAGGCAAGTAAACATTTTTTGAGAAGCTGCGCTCAAGGTAAAATTCCGCACATGGTTTTGAACTGGGTACTCTTATGGCATTTTACGTTTTGGTCGATTTTGTAGGAACCAGACGGGCTATGAGGTCATGTGTCATGTAAAAAAAATTTGGAAAACGGTTGACCCTAAAGGCCATCCATGTAACTTCCCGCTAAGTTTAATTACAACAAACACTATTTTTGGAAATTTTGAACTGCCATAACTTTTGAATGAATCAACCGATTTTTATGCGATTTCAACCAATTAGATTGTAGTATTGTAACGTCTAAACACTCCTGACATTAATATGGATAATATCTAAAAAATTTTTAGTAAAATCGGCGGAATGGTTTTTGAGTCTATAGAGGACAACTAAGAAACTATGTGTAGATTATATGTAGAAATGTATTTAGGTGTTCGCACTTTAACGTTCGTATTTATATATAGAAATGTATTTATGTGTTCGCACTTTAACGTTCGTATTTATATATTAGAAATGTAATTATGTGTTCGCAATGCGGACATTTCACGTCCGATTTGGTCCAAATTTGGTACACACATTTGTTTTCTAAGTTTCTCGGACGAGTTTGTAAACGTAAAATTCCCCACATGGATTTGAACCGGGTACTTTTATGCTATTTTACCTTTTGGTCGATTTTGTGGGAACCAGATGGGCTATAAGGTCATGTAAAAAAACAAAATGTGCTGAATAATCTTTATACTAAATAAAAATGAATGTTTCTTTGTCCTCTATAGACTCAAAAACTATTCGACCGATTTCACTAAAAATTTCACGTTTTATCCATAGGCTATCATCTGGCAATTGTTACGACGTTACAATTACTACAACATAAGGGGCTGATGTGGGGATGATTGGGGGAAGGGGGGACAATACATATAAATTTAACTAACTTTCTAGGGGTTATAAAGCTTAAATTATGTAACATTATTTTTAAGTGTTATAAAAAACTATTTGCAATTTAATTACTTAAGTCAAAGGCATGCATTGGAATAACTACCCTTAAAATTAAATAGTAATCCTTATACTTACTTTTTCTATACGCCCAAAGAATTATCAACTAAATTCACAAATTTACAATTATTAATACCAGGTATGTTTACAAATAAATACATTTAAATGGGGTAGCTACCCCTTTACAATATAAAAAAATTGCACTAAATTTATACAAACTACTAGCTGACCCGTACGGCGTTGCCCGTGGTGGTTGGTATTTTCAGTCTTTTTAACGTAATTGTATTCTTTTTAAGTGTTCAGTCAGTGAGTGGTATTTGGCTTTTATATATATAGATCTTAAATAATAAAAGCACTATTGTCATAATAATA
>JAGFPH010002209.1:17010-40634 GCA_018207615.1 Philaenus spumarius
TATTAATAAATTGTTTGTAAACGGCTTGCACAGCAGAGCACGTTACACTAAGCATTACCAAACAAGGGGTAAGCGAAAAGATTTAGCAGAAACAAATTCCGTTTGGAATTGTTGTAGATCTTCTAAATATTACCAAAACCTTTTTGTTTGATAACTGCAAAAAGAAGCTTTTGTTTCCTTAGAATAAAGTGCCAATAAAGTTGTTTAGTGCCTAGGTTGTAGGAACTTTGAACTTTGAAGTAAATTATAGTAAATGGTATTTTTGAAATCTACCTGCATAAATAAGCCAAGCCAAAACTGATATATTTTTGCTGTGCATAGTTTTTTTGTGGCTATTACTTTACCGTGCAAAAATAACAGGTTTAACAGTGCGATTATTTTGCAAATCAATGATTCAAAGGTAAAAGAAAAAAGTAGACGGACAAAAGCTAATCCTTCATGAATAATATGGTTAGAATTCGGACCTTTCATTTCAGTTATTAACCTTTCAACTTGTGACTTTTTATGAGAGAAACTCCCCCTGCTGCGGGACTTTTTTTAAGCTTTCAGGAATAAATTATGAAACGTGTTTGTATAAAAACGTTAGTAAATAACTTATTTTTTAGAATATTTTAATGATTCTTTTATTAAATTAAACAGCAGATTACATTCTTTCTGGTAATATCAATAAAACATGAGTTTATTTGTGATAACATATTGACATACTAGTCAAAATTAGTTTTAGTGTGGTAGTCTTGTGACAAAACACATACCTAAGAAAACACTAATAAAACCAATATAAAATATTCAAAACACGTTTTCCGAACGCAATCAATCGACTAACAAACATAAAACACACTATAAGTGATCAAATGTAAACAAAAACGTAGTAGACACGATGTCACAAACTTGTGCGGTAAAACAGTTGTTGGGTGAACTAATTTCGTCAAGAAATTCAACAGAAGTATTGCATGTTTTTTTTTTTTAAATCAGCCAATAATTATGCTACAATATCCACAATTATGCTGCAATATCAATCGCTTTGAGATAGTTTCAAGTTTAGGTGCTAGATGGAAGCATCTGATGGAATGTTCCAAACGCACCGAAGAAAAGAAATTCCAATGTATCACGTACGGCAAAACACGTTGAAGGGTTAAGGAGCGGATAACAGACACTGGCCTAAGGGGAAAGGCACTATTCAGGCCCATTCAACAATAAGGCCTACATATGGGAATCTACTGTTTTCATTGAAGAAATCTTCACAAACTGTTTTAGCGGATTTACAAGTAATCAGGAAACTAGTCCTACTATGACCAACCTTACCAAACAAACAAAAAAAATATTTCATTTGACATATTTATTTGTTAATAAAACTGTTTTGGAAGATTCATAATTCTGTCTGCACAGAAAAAAGTTTATGTTCGCAAACATTGTGGGCACCTTAACACAGTACAATCGTGGTACTGATTTGCTTCTCTTTGTGATTGTTTGTGGTTTTCACATTACTATGCCAAAAAGTTAGTTAACATGAATACACTGGTAGCAGGGATTGGTTCCATGAATCCAAATATTGGGAAATTTTAGATTTTTAAAAAGTTGAGATTTTGATATTGGGATTAAATTGCTCGCAAAAAAACTCAAAATCTTCAACTTTAGGTTTGGGTTTCAAAAGTTTTTATTGATAATTTCCAACTTTCACAGGTAACTATCAAGTTATAATTGGCAAATAGAAAACAAATATAATTACAGTAAGACATCGATAATCCGGAACTCGATAGTCCGGCAGACCCGACAGTTCGGCATCCATCATCTTGAAAATTGGTACTCATTAAAAATGGCAATTTTTGTAATTATTGAGTGATTTAGACCCGGTCTACACTGTTTATTGGCTCCATCAAAACAGTGTGTGAAAATCTACTGTTCAATAAACTTGTCCAAAACAAACATTTCAATCGACACTTCTCCTGAAAACCGAACCGATTCAAAACAATGTGCTCTCGTCGTCCTTTAAAAAGTTCCCGGTTAAAGGGACCGTTTAACACTTTCGTTGCTGACAGTATTTTGTTGAACGTATTCCACTTAACCCTGGAACTGGCAGAAGGTCATGCATAACCCTCTCTCAGGCGCAGAACGCAACAATTTCGAACATTTGCGAATATTTGCATATATTTGCATAATCGATAATTTAACCCACTTAGAATCGTCCAATCGTAATAAAACTGGCACCATTGGAAAGGAAATTAATTAAACTTTAATTTTTGTATTTACAACTTCTTCGTAAAACGTGTATTTACGTACGTAATCATCGTTTTAAAATATGCACATCGGTCTAGAGCAATTTCCGTGCGTGAATCTGCATACAATTATTGTACTGTTATTTCCCACTTCTTCAACGTTCAAGACCATCTACACAATTATTTCTTTGGCTATTATAACGATACCATTGGATTCGTCAAGATTTTATTTTTCTGTTGGTGTTTTCCAAACAGATGTCACTATAAAAATAGTATTTTTTCTAAGAATTACTGTAAACCCTTGCGATTGGACAGTTTCTCAACCAATGAAACAGCCCATTTGTCAAGTGATTTTACGCCTACCATATCAAATGTTTTGACAGATTTCTTTACACCATTTTGTACAGCAAAGTCTCAATTTTGTAACGGTGTAAAATAATCCAGAAATAACCGGTTTTTGTCTGTCTAGACGACAATTGAAATGTACATAATTATTACGTTCTAGTGAGAAAGTCTAGCGCGTGGGTTCCCACGCTATTCAAGTGTCCCATTCTCACCGCTGTTATAGACGGCAAACTTTTCATTAGATTGATGTCATTTTGTTATTCAAATAATGATAACTCAAACTCTTTTGTGAACTAAGGAAAGACAAGTATACCGTTCTTTTCTTTGATTTATCCTCTACACTTTGCTATAATAATATTTCATTTTTGAGCAAAGCATATATTAGTAAATGACGTTACAATCTAGGCCTAGGTTTGTTACCAATCGTGTACTTGGAACATAAAAACTGTTTTTTTCAAAATAAAAAAATTTGAAATTGATAAATGTTTTTATACAGTTCTATTTAGAACTAAATTACAAAACTTTTTTATGCTTACGAAAACAATCCAAAAAAATGTTTACTACTTGTTATGTAGGCCTAAAGTTGAACTTTTTCCTTTCATTACTGAACATTTTTTGTTTCTTGAGCTAATAACTTTTACAATTTCAAAATAAACTGATTTTTACTGGCATATTTGAATTCTTTGAAGTTTCTTCTACAAAAAAGCTATTGAACACTTTTGGATTGGGGTTCATTTACTATTTTTGGCGATTTTTTAAAAATATGCTTGCAAAACGCTAAAAACGGGCTGGCCAATTTTAGCTTTAACCATGCCACTTTTAGGGTTAATGAAGATTATTCGAACAAATTGAAGTCTGTGGAAAAAGATACATTGAATTTCTTATAAAAAGTTGTTCGATTTAAAACCGCTTTGCACGGTTCGGAAGTGAAAGGGGTTCGAAGAATTTGCGACAAGCTGGAGTAAAAATATCACCATGTACAGTTCGAGCAAACTAGGAGTGAACTTGGCCTAATGGGCGAGTCATCCCTTCTACAGTCTACTTCTCCTTAAACCTGCCTTGGCGGTACAACCAATTCCACAAAAAAATAGGTCCACAAATAACATTTAACTGAGGAAATAGACAGCGCTCACATTCTTATAACTTTACGTACTTGCTTACAACCTTATTATAAAAAAGTATTTCACATTTTAGAGAAAACTATGACAAATATCTATAAATAAGTAAGGTTTTGTTTCATATAAAATTATAAAATGTTATAACTGTGATGCAAAATTTTACTAAGTTTTTTATAAAATAAAAGTGATGACAACAATAATGTTCAAAGCGAGAAATTTTTGTATTTTTAGGCAAAAAGAAAACTTTCTGCGAGAAAGTTGTTGATAATTAGTGGAATTAACTTTTTTATTTGAAACAATTTTCTGTACGACCTTTTGTTTAGTCAGGAGGAAGGTAATTCCTGTAATGAATACATTTGGTGCTTGTTTGACATTGATTTGGTGCGATCCTGGCTGTTCCGTAGATCTAATGACACCATAATACTATCTTGTTTTAATCATACTGTATTATTTAAAGTTTAGTTAGGTTAAAGTTAGTTTTAGGTTTTGTATTGTTTTAACATTGTATTGTTAGACGCCAGATTGGTTAAAGTTAGTTAATACACATACGAAATTTGTGTGGGAAAAGTAAATAGGATGATGTAACGGGAAGGGTATTTCAGGAAATACTTCCTGCCTTCCTGCTCTCTTTATTTGTCGATTCCAAGAACGCATTCTCCTTATAATTTTTAACACATGCGCAAAAGATTTGTCAACCCTTGGTTCACATATTTCCAGTATAAAAAACTAACAAAAAACTAAAATAAACTAACCCGAATTCGTAAAATGTTTCTGAATATTTTAATTTATTATAATGCATAGAATCCGATCCTGTATTATAGCACGATAAGGTTTTTTTTGTGACACTTGTATATATTTATAAATAAAACAACTAATTTTTACACGTCCTGTTCACTAAGAAAAATGTGTTTATCACTTTTATTTGCCGTTACATTACAGTGACAAACTAGGGTGTACAGTGAAGAAGAGAGGTCTATCTTTTTTTTATTGAGGTTGTACTGGTGACGTTGTACACAACAAACACAGCGTGGGGACCGGGCCTTACTTCCCCTCTCGGGGTGCATTGCTGGCGTGAGGAATCTGTACTAACTAACGGAAGCCAACAACCAAGGGAAATGGAGCCGTCCCTACTTGAGGCCATCAGTTAGCGGCAATCTCTCTACGCAGTTATTGTTACGTAGTTTCAACGTGTCCACTCTATATATACTTTTGTGTACAGTGAGTGTTTGTGGTGTAAACTAACAATGTTTAGAAAAGTGCTGCTCCTAAACAAGCAAAGTGAAAATATCTGACATTGTCCCATAATGCCCTCGATAATCCGGCATCGCCGGTTCCCGAGCTTGCCGGATTATTGAGGTCTTACTGTAATATGAAAAATTAACAAAACAGAAATAGTTGTGACAAAAACAAACAATTTGAAACGCTAATTTTAGACGTCCAGCTGCAACCAACTTGACCTAGTAGCCAAGACATCTGTAACATTGTTTAACAACGATATTATTGTATATTTTTTGTTAAGTTCTCTTATTAGCATACTGTACACTTATAAACTCTTACCTGTTCTGCCTAAAGTCGGTGTTACGAACGGAGAACACTCTCTGGCTTTTTGTTGCGTACTATATTTGTCGAAATTCAGTCTCGCATTATTTCCTTTGAGTAAACAATCGTTTAGATTTTCTTCCATCTTGAATCTGTTTCGCCTCTGAATACTATCTTCTAGTTTTGCCCTAGCGGTGTTCTCACAACCAGTTTTTTTCTCAAAAACGAGTTGATCCCTCGAGCTTCTACTGCCTTCTGCCCGAATGATATCTTTATACCCATTACTAGCATAATCAGAGTAACCGATAGTACTTCTACTCTGTATTTGAAATGTATCACTCAAGTTCTTAGAATAACAACTTTCCTTAAAAAGATTATCTCCATAACTAGAGTTTTTGTTAGTCGTACTTTCTGCAAAACCTCTTTTAATTATATGAAAATCATCATAGCGTTGTGTCAAGTCACACTTCTTATCATTTCTATTTTTCTCACGAGTTGAATATTCAGGAGAGCGTCTTCTATCTAAATGAAAATTATCAAAGTGGTTATAACTCAAGTCGGTTTTATTTCTTCCATGAATTAAACGATCTGGAGAACGTTTTCTGTGCTTACTACTCAATTCAGTCTTCTCATTGTGCCTGTTCTGCCTACGAGCTGAACGTTCAAGAAATCTTCTACATACAAATGACTTATCATAGCGACTTATCAACTCAGTTTCTTTACGACTACTTTCAAAATTAGCTACTCTTGAGGAAACATGTTTACGTGTTGATTCAGCTTCAGTTTCTAATAAATTATCTGAAGACTCTTTTTTACCTTTAGGTTCCCCACAATTTAGCTTCATCTCTGCTTCCATATTTATTTTCTGATCAACTGAAAAATGAAATATAAGTTTAAAAGAGTTTAGTTGAGGTTGGACGAATCTAATACAGATGCACAAATATGATAAAATATTTATATACAGAATGTACCCAAACTCTCCGGAACCCTTTTGTGGTTTTGTTCCTGGGATCGAGACAAACATATTACACAATATAAACATGGGTTTACGGGGCTTACGTTTTCGTCTATCTATATGTAAATGTTTTTACAAAATAATTAATACCTAGAGAACGGATTGATTTCAAAATTGATATGAACTTTAACCAAACAATGATCTGTTGTAAGAAAACCAAACGATTACACATCTAATAATGCGTTTCAAAATGGCGGATGTTTGAAAATTTTAAACCTTTATCACCCAAAAACCGTACATTTCAAGAGACCTTTATTGAAGCCCTTGTAATTCTCTATCGGATGGTATCACTTCCAAAACAAACGGATGACGGATAATAGTTAAGTTATTGATAATAACAGCATACGTACACCAATTTTTTATATTTACCGTGTTGATATAGGATACCAGGTCAAACAAACCAATTACTACACATAACTCAACTATTATCCGATTGTTTTGACAGTTACACCATCCGATAGAGGATTAAAAGGGCTACAAAAAAAGTCTCTAGACATGAACTTTTTTTACCGCGTATAACAAGAACTGTCTGTATCTCTATGTAAATTAATTATAGGTATTAGTACATAATGTTTTTGTTTCTAAATTGTTTATATGTCACGAACATAATCCCCTTTTCCTATAAAGATTTGGTTTTCGCTATTCGCGGCTATTTGTCGGAACTTATCCCCCGCGAATACCGAGGGATTGCTGAAATACAAAGAAACCACATCTAGCAATTACCGGATGCCAGATAAGGCCGTTTTTCTTCATACAGTTTCTTTAAATTTACTTCAGTAGAATCTCGATTATACGAGTTAATTGGGACCGAGCAGACCTCGGATGATACGGTAGGCAGTGAGAAAACCATTGAGGTGTGAGTTCCCGCATCATTTACAACGTTATAGGTTGATTTGGAGCCATACTTCAAAATTTATTTACAACATTTGAATGGAGCCTCTTTAGATAAAACTTGGTAATATCTCAGAAATAGACATTGCACTTCCTGAATGGAACAAAGTTAATTAAATTGACATAGTGATTTCTCATTTTTTTTTAAATGTTTAAATAACCTAACTTGGCTGCTAGGTAAAGAATGTAAATGCATTAAAGAAACATGTGTTGGTTCGGTATAGGCCTAACCTAAAATTATGTTATTTTAATTATTATTTGAATATGACAATCACGTTTGTTAAGTTTTAGATTTCAACTTTAAATGGGACAAGATAAAAATAACGATCAAATTTCAGATTAAACCAATGATTTATATTCATGACAGTTCTCACAACTGCTCTTTCTTTTTTTTCTTTATCTATTGCATGCATACTAATTCCTGCTAGACAGTTGTAGTGTGCTCCGTTATTAAAATGCTCACACGCTGTATTATAGCATTAGATTATTGTATAAATATAAATATGTATAATAGACACCAATTGCAAGTTACAATTGTAATTATTGGATTACTACCTATCATACTTGTATTCTTAATTTTTGACTGTAGAGAACTAGAAGTAGTATCATCGCCATTGATCTTCAATCTCTCGGATACTTCGGGACATATTTCCATTTTGACAGTTTCAATCGCCACTTTAGGTTTTTTCTTTTTTTTCCGGGGAACATACGCAACTCCGGCTTCTTCACATTTTTTCCTTATCTTCTGTCTTCTTTGTGCCTTGGTCAACTTTTTTCTTCTAATTAATAAATCTGGTTTTTGTTGAGAAATTTTGTTAGAAGAAACACATTCTTGCGAAACTGTATCTTTTAAATTGGTGAGCGTTTTTTCAGGAACCGTTTCACTGTCCATCATAACTTGCAGTTGTTTCTAAAAATGATAAATAAACTTTCATTAAACAATTGATCTTAAGTTTAAGCTAAATACTGCAAGTACAAGGAAATCAACGACACTAGTCGGTTACTATTATTTATTTGTGATTTAATGTTGTTTAAATTTGAAACAAACTAATTATGTACAATGAATTAATAATTAAATATAGACAACCTTTTTAGAGTAAATACTCAGAACCACAGTAAATTTTGTTGCCCAAGTTGTAAATAACTTTGATTTGAATGTTAACTATCATTAGCATTTCACAAATTTTTATTTTCTGTATTGATTTCTGATTTTAAACATATTATAGGCCTAGGCTAATTGGTTTAGTGTTGGATCATGAGTTAAACTGGGAATGTTTATTTTTTTGTTTAATAGTTTTATTAACTGTTAATATACAAATATTATGTTTCCATTAATATTTCTTTTTGTAATTTGTATGCACACTTTGGCTATTTATTAAAACTTTGATACTTGTGTAGCTTTACGAATTGGTGACTATACCCGTGACTTGTGTGATGTCACAGGTAGAAATATCAGGACCTTTCTGGACACCGGAAAGTTTCCCGTTGCGCCCCCACTTCTGGGCGCCTCCCTCGAAGTTCTAAGAAATTTAATTTTTATGAATTAATAAAAAATGCTAATATTTCAAACGAAGTTTCAGTTTTCATAGAATGTATGAAGATGTGAAAATGTTTGATTGTGGAACCCTTTCAAGTTTCGGGAGGAAGGCGCTAACAAACAACCAGCCCCACTATTGTAAATAGTGACAACAAACATTTACGGGTGGAACCAAGCGCAAACGCTTCGTTTAAGTCAAGGCGGGGTAGGGGCGCTGTATGTTGTATATAGTTCCAGTACCCACCCGCGGTTGAAATTAAATATTTGAGCTGTATAGTTTTACTGCAGCAGAGCAAACTATGTTGAAATGTAGGCATTTAAACCATTTAGAATTTAGTAAATACCAACACAGAAAAAATAATTCTATCACGCATCTGAACAGCTGACGTGAGTTGAACGAATTTGCAAAATTAATTTTTTATGCAGTAGCTTAATAACCGAGAGGCAAGCTGGGCACGTGCCCTGGGCGCTACTCTGGAGAAGGCACTGTTTTAATTTTGACGGTTTTCTTTTAATAATACATGTTTAAGCAATGACAAAGTTAAAGAGTAAATTTTTATTGCCTGTTAATAGGGGAATTAATTTTGTTATTTTGTAAAACATGATATCAAAAAATAGTGGTTTTCTAAGCTGTGATTTAGCAATACTGGCACAAAAGTAAACCAATTATACTTTCTTAATTTCGGAAGCAATTGAGTGAGTACGGATGGGCTCGGGCAAGCTAGAATGTTTTCAGGCGCTTTAGTTGGACGGTCCCCACACACAGCTGACAGTTCATCAGTTGGTATTCATGTGATTAATTGAGGTTATAACATTCATAACACTTGCCAACGTCATAATACAGCTCTGAGGCATCAAAGTAAACACAGCTGATAGGTACAGTATGTAGTCTGCTATTCAGTACAGCAAAATTTCCTCTTTGGATCACAAGACCAATACAAGTCACTTGGTCTACTGATGCAAAGTAAAACATAGGTTTGTGATGAAGAATAAAAAAAACTAACATAAGGGAAATTGTGCTTAGTCTTCTCAAATATTACTAGGCAACTTTTACTAGATTTTTACAAAATGGTGCTTGGTGGTGCATAAACACCATCCTTATATAATACTTTGACTAAACTAACTTAAAACTTTCCTTTTCATTTCAATATTGCAAATTCATTTTTCGTCCTATCTAGCCAACCTACTAACAATTTAGGCCTAAATATTCGGTAAAGATGGAGAACGGCGTGACCAGAGGTTTTTTTAAAATTTCTTCATATTATGAAATAACACGTTAAACTGATTATAAAAACAACAAAAATTTTCCCAGGAAATAATATTTGTAGGAGTTATGAAAGAAATAAAAGTTGAAATTGTATAGGTTAAGTTTCGACTTTACCGCGATATTTGACGTAATTATAACAAAATAAATCACTTCACATACATACACCAAACATGTAAGAATTAAATAAACTAAACAATATTAACCCCAAAAGTATCCACAAAGCAAGAAAATGTGAAAATAATGTAACAAAACATAGGCCTAAATTACGGAAAGAAATACATCGAACAATAGAAAGTACAGTATAACTGCGTATTTAAAATGGAAATTCATCAACATTGCCAAATCGAACAATAGGTTCTTGTACTGAATAAGGTGTGTATAAATGAAGGTAACTAGATAGTAAAGGTTGCCTCATTCGAGAAATATCAAAAAAAGTGGAGGTTTGAGTTTGTTTACATGACTATGAGGCAACCTTTACTATCTAGTGACCTTGTGTATAAATCTCTATTTGAAACCTGTGTACTACTAAACAGCTGACCGCAGCATTTGAATCTCATTGGTTTTGTAATTAATTAGCCGAGCGTTTAATAGAATAAAAAAAAACTAGAGGTACTGCCTATACTGTTTAGTCACAGTATGTTGCCGATAACAGTAAAATTATAATATTTCGTCGTTATTATCACATTATATAATTAGAATTAAAAAAAAACCAGAGGTAGGGTTCTAACTTAAACAGTTATTATTTTCTAATTTTAGGCAATATAAGAGGCACTGATAAACCCACTCAAATCTAACCAATCTGGCAACCCGGTTCCTATCGCGTATTAAAATGGCTGTTCATTGTCTGTGTTAAATCCCATAAGCGATTTTTGGTTTGTTAATTTGTTATGTTATATTTGTTTTAGAATGTTTATAATTGATTTCCCGCGTTCAGTGAAGTGTCTAATTTCATTATATATATAGGAAAAAGTGATATATAGTGTAATTCTATTAAAACCTGTAGTCACGACGTCCTCCACTAGAACCAAATATTCAAGCAGTAAATAAAATAATTTTTATTAAAATATAGGCCTACGTCAATGTATAACATTTAAGACCTATGTCCTTTGTTTTTAAAATGATGTTGGTGGATGCTATGGAAAGGTTGCTTATTGTAAACTTAAACCTACAATTAAACAATAAGTTAACATTCCACGACCATCATCTGAGCATTGATAAGCTTTGTTGGTTAGGGGATACTGCATGGTCAATATTTGCCTATTTACAATCTTTAAATCGTTTCCTGTGCTAATATAAAAGCTCAAATTTAATTCTAGCCTAGCCTATAAATTCTATTAACTTACCACTTGTTAAATAAAATTAGTAGATAATGATATTCATTTTTACTTAAATCTTCTTGGCTGAGTTATAATCAATGTATTATATTATATAGATTAGTTATCTTCAAGTTATCATAAATCTATTTAATTAATCTATTTACTTACAACCCTTACAAGTTAACAACACAATTATTACATTACAAGAGTATTTATGTCATGACAACAAATAATAAAAATAGCATAGAAGAAGCCGAACAGCTGAAGATTTAAAACTCACAGATGGCGCACCTTGTTATCAGAAACTATAATATCTTTGATTAATGGACCTAAGCCCCGTATTACACTTTAAATTTTTTATTAAATATGTTTTATAAAAGATAGTATCCATCTATTATAAAAGATTTGAAAAGTGTTTCTCTTTTATAAAACATTTTGAATTTGTACTAAAAGGTAAAAATGTATCTAATATTTTATAAAAAGTAATGCCAACCTCTTAAATTTTATAAAAGAAATATATTATACATAAAAGATGACCCATTACAGTATCAAAGATCTTTGTCAAAGAACTTTTATAAAATATATATTATAAAATATTGTACAGTATAGTACTGGCCTAAGGCATAATGGACCGATGTCTTGTAAGTTTGATTTTTTTTAAATATAAGTTATAGAACTAATAATAGCTATAATAAGTTATAAGATATGCTTTGAAGTTATAAAATTAATATAAATACAACCTTTTATCATCAATGTATTCATCACATATATTATTTATCAAGGCCATTTTTTGTCGGTACGCCATAACTTCCTTAATACATCATCAAATTACATGAATGAGGCATCATTTTAAAGCTTTCCTTTACCGCTACACCGGAAAAATATACAAAATACAATTATACGTTAAAAACATAAAGAGTCCGAAAGTAACCGTGATGTAAGATCAAGTAAGTTGTAGAGATATTTTCCTGGCGTTGGCAACACTGATGATAACAATGTCCAGCTGGAGAGCTGCCGTTACGCCACTACATTGCTATCTTATCTTCTAAAGCGAGAGATAATAATTGTCTGTCTGCTAAATGGATCTGGAATCTCCGTCTAAGGATTTTTTGATTTTATATGGGGCTTTTGGCCACGAGAAATCGATTGGAAATGGTCACCAGTCTGGGAAAATTAGTTTTCTACGTCTTTTTATTAAATTAAAAAGTGAAATTTATCCATTTTAAACAATATGAAGCACAGCTGATGCAAATGTTTTCAATGTCATTACAATAATCATCTGTTTTCTTTTAAACTAAGCACAGCTGATGCAAATGTTTTCAATGCCATTCCAATAATCATCTGTTTTCTTTTAAACTGTATTTTATTAGAGGTAAGCCTAATGTTGTATCTATTTATAGTTACCATGGCAACGAATACTTCTGCTAAATAAACATACCCTTTATTTAGTTGTTTAATGTTATAGGCCTAACCTAAACGATGTTCACGGAAATTTGCAATAATAGTTATTGACGTGAGCGAACTAGGCCCTGCTTATAATCGAGCTTTAGCTCGGTCTCCTGGTACTTTTTAATTAATTGTAAGCGTGGTTATAAACAGCATTGTTATTCCAAATTGAGAATGCAAATCCTTCGCACGGGTCAGCTAGTTTATACTAATTTAAAGAAGATACAAATTCGTTTAGCTTCGAAAACATTCGTAGATCTTCGGATAACATATTCGATTATTAGTTTCATTGTTATAATATTATAACTTCTAAATAATTTGATAAATAAATATGAAATAAAAATCAATTAAAATATAATATTTGTATCTTTCTTGAAATATATAATAACGGATTTAAATACAAAATTTTAACATATAGGCCTACAGTTTTATAAAATCATATCTAAATATCCTTAAAATTGTACACATTTACAAAGTTAAAAATCCCTTCAGAATAGTTAGGTTTGTTGTTTTTAAGTAGTATTTTTTTATGTTATATATTTCCATTTAGCTAATTAATCTGCCTGTGATTTTTCACGGGAGTATACTAGTACTACTTTATAAAATAAATTACAGATCTTAAAATCTGATTGTAAGATAGGCCCACATACAATGCTAATCAATAGAATTAAAAGGCATATAAAACTTTATCTAACTAATAAATTAACTAGGTATGATACAGGCTTTTCTGTGTTATCCAATCCTAAATTAAATAAATGTTAAACTTAATGTTCTGTATGGTCTTCAGTAACTTGATCTTAATATTTCTGTATTGAAAAGCTAGTTTTGCCTGACTGGCATTTAATGTCAAGATGTTAGCCCATGGATTGGAGAATTTTATGAATAAATTAACTAGGTAAGATACCTGCTTTTTTGTCTTATCCAATCCCAAAGCTTTCTTTTTGTTTGCGATTACATAATACTCTTTAAACTTAATCTCAATTCACAGACTTATTTAACTCAGGAAGTATTAGACATAATATATCTTTTCAGTGACATCCGAATGGGAATATAAAGTAAATGAACATAGCTTAATTGCCCGACTCCAATATTCCTACAACTTAACATCACTCAATAAAATACATATAGCCCTACAACAAAACAGGAACACACACAATTTTCACTTTATAAAATTCTGGGAAATGTACTACCTATTTAACCCTCGGCTGATATTTTTGCAGCCGACGATGTTGTTACTTTCTCACTATACTATAGTATAGAGAAAGTATAGTGATCGCAAAAAAAATCGATGTTGAGATTTTTGTGGAAATATCCGTTTTGGGACCCCTTTAGTCAAAAAAAGTGGTTTTTACAAAATGTCTGTCTGTATAATGTATGTCTGTATGTATGTCTGTATGTATACAAAGCTAGAGAGAAAACTATTCGATCGATTTCAACCAAATTTGCACCAGACATCCAGTACGCCTGTATAGATGCACGAAAAAGGGTTTTGAACAATTTTGAAAAACAACCCCCTTTTTGGCCAAAAAAAACAGATATTTTTTTATAAAAAAACGGCTCTAACGATTTTGATAAAATTTGACTTATTTGTAGCTTTTAATGTGCCCTACCATATACAAAAACCCGCTCTTTCTAAAAATTCTCGTTTAGCTAATAACAATAATAATAACTGATTTTTGGGGGTTTTTTGGCCATAAAGAGGGTTGCTTTTCAAAATTTTTCAAAACCTTTTTACGTGCATCTATAAAGACCTAATTGACGTGTTTGGTGCAAATTTGTTCGAAATCGATCGAATAGCTGTTTTCTCTCTAGCTAATAATAATAATATTTATTAGTTAATCGCCTACTTTAATAAAAGTATACAAAGCTAGAGACAAAACTATTCGATCGATTTCAACCAAATTTGCACCAGACATGTCCAGTAGGCCTGTATAGATGCACGAAAAAAGGTTTTGAAAATTTTTGAAAATAACCCCCTTTTTGGCCAAAAAATCCCCCAAAAATCAGTTATTATTTTTTTATAAAAAAAACGGCTCTAACGATTTTGATAAAATTTGGCTTATTTGTAGCCTTTAATGTGCCCTACCATATAAAAAACCCGCATCTTTCTAAAAATTCTCGTTTAGCTAATAATAATAATAACTAATTTTTGGGGGTTTTTTTGGCCATAAAGCGGGTTGTTTTAAAAAAAATTTTTAAACCTTTTTACGTGCATCTATAAAGACCTAATTGACGTGTTTGGTGCAAATTTTTTCGAAATCGATCGAATAGTTTTCTCTCTAGATAATAATAATAATAATAATAATAATATTTATTAGTTTATCTCCAACTTTAATAAAAAAACTCTCCTACCCCACCCTACAAGTCACAGTGAATCTGTTTTAGTAATCTAAATGTATTTGTGAGAAAGTATGTGCCAGTTCCTGGTACCGTTTATTTTTCATTCTACTGTTGAATACAGGTAAACATACTGTACTGTGGCTTTAGAACTAACATACTACTAGAACTTTAGGCTATTTTAAAAATTTTTGCATTTCTGTTGCCATAGGTCAGCCGAGAATTTAATTTAAAATTCAGCTTAGAAAAGAAAATGTTGAAGACAACTTGAAAAAAGAACAGCCCTGCAAGACAAGAGAATTAAGAAACTGAATGAAAATGGACTCTTAAGCTTAATTGCAACCAACATAAATATTTACTACTGCCATGAAAAGTCTAATATATATATTTTTGAAAAATGTTTAATTAGATATCTATATAATATAATAAACTAGAAATGAATTAGGGTTGGTTATAAAATTAGTTGAATTTTATTATTTGAGGCGACCATTTCCAAACAGCTCCTTGTCCACAAAAATTCAATTTTTAGTTATTGGCACCGCTGTCTTCCTCTAATTCTCTTCTTTTAAATTATATGTTTGTTTTACAGGTCCAAAATATCCCTATTTATTTTATACTAAAATGTTTGAAATGTGGAGGTTAGACATTTACAGTTCCAAAGTGGCATTTGTCCACTAGTCTGAAACCAATAAGGCCAACCACAATTTACAAAAATTTCAGAACTAAATAGCACCTTGGCTTACTACCATCTAAACAGCTTATAAGTGATTGAGTTACAAAACGACTCTTGTCCTTTCTGAGCATACTGACAACAGTTTTAATATTATATTTCCGTTATATTTGCTAGTTTTTGTCAATGCTATTGTACTTTTTAGGTTGGCCAACCTTTTTTCTACCCAGTAATGTAAAATATACAGTGACTAGATAGAGATAGAGAGACTTATATTTGGACGGTGTTATGCATCACTAGACCAAGTGCCAAAAAGTGATTCTGAGATAATTGACCTTAAAGTTTTTACTTAATTAAAAATACACATGTGAAAAAAACCACTTAATATTTTTTCAGTTAGTGAAGTATGTTATACATAACTTAGTTTCAAAATCTCATTTTACTAGTTTATTAAATTACTCTAAAAATAAATAAAATGGCTTTTAGTCTACTGATGCTTTTTTGGTTTTTGTGAACTTTTTTTTCCACCACAAGCCCAACACACTTTAGTCTTTTAGTCTAGTGATGCATAACACAGCACGACACATGCAATGAAGCATCAGTACACTGCAGATCTTTTTAAAACAAATTTGTTATAGTTTATCGGTAAAAATTCTGCTGTTTAGCATTATCTAAGAGGCAGTATACTCACATTAATTATTTATTTCAACGTTGCAGCATACTTATTGTTGCAGATTGATTTAAAAATTATAATAGGCATGAAAATACCTATTATTTTTAAATTAAGTTACAAGTGAAAAAACATTGACCAAGACCAATGTGTGTAAGCTGAGAAATCAATTTCAAAATAAAAATACTATTATTTTTGTTAAAGAAAGGTTTGAATAAAATTTATACTCTCAGTTAACTTACTTTATTTTGAGCTAAAAATTACAATAATGAACAAAATTAAATAGGTAATTGGGCTGTAATTAGCTTACTCATTTTCTATTTCGAAGTCTAGTTCTCCGTTGAAACCATCTGTCATCTTCTACTTTTCACTGCCGATAAGAGACTTGTATATCGACTTCGCATCTTTTGGTATCAGTGATAAAAGAAACTTTAGGTCTTCAAGCTTTGAATTAGAAATTGGTTTCCCAGCCGACCAAAGAGGAATTAAATGTTCACCCAAATTGTGTAGTTGTTGTGAAGAAGGACGACCTCTATTTTGCTTCATTCAATATCTACTTCTACTGCATTGATTTGCTTGAAGTCACTTTTCATGAATATGTTAAGAGGACTTTCTTTTCTGATTTCAATTTCTCTTGTATTCAGCCAGCTTATTTTTTCTTTTCTAAAATCTCTTTTTCTATTAGATATTAAACCTTCCAATTTCTTTGTTCCCAAAAATTCTTGCTTTGCCATTTTGTGAACAACTAAAGGATTTTTTTCCGGCATTGCTTCATTACATTCATATAATCATCTACTGAATACAACCGTTGCTGTAGTTTCAGGGCACACTCAATGTCACCAAAGTCGCTGTCGTTTGGTAGAAAACTATGTCCCGGGACAAGATATCGCAATATAATTTTTTCAATGGTGGGGTGTTTCTCCATAATTGTTTTCAACATTAGAACTATTTTAATGTTGCGATTTTGACCGCCACATGAGTCCGACCAAAGAATGAGTTGCTTTGCAGTTACAGTGTCTTCAATGTGTTTTTTTAGGCAGCTACCCACCTCCTGAGCTCCCCGGCCAGCCTCGCCTTCAATCCATACATAACAGTGCCCTTTACTATTCTTTCCAATGTGCATACCTAAATTATATACACACAATTGCCTCTTATAATATACTATGTTTGTAGGAATCCTAGGAAGTGGAAGAGTTTTCTCTAAATCATAGCACAATGTTTCTAAATCAGGCTGATCCTTGGCTTTTAACATGTCTTCCTTCCTCTTAGCCTGTGCGTTTTCTGCTTTTTCCAAATGAAAATATTTTTCTTTCTTCAAATTTTCTAATTTTGTATTATCAACACAATCCTTAATTTCCTCAGCTAATCGGTCGCATACATTGCAAGTATCTTTCTTTAGCTTTTTTCTGCGCAAATTGAATCGGGTCAAAAATATTTTGCACTGATTATGTTCAAGAATAAAACTGTAAAACATAAATAGTTTTCACAACACTTTTTGATAACAATACAACACTGAAGCAAAAGAGTATACAGCTGATATATTGATATTATTAAGTCTGGCCTGCTCAGTGCTGCCACATTTCCAGTTTTGTATCACAAGACCAAAGACCAATACATGTCACTTGGTCTACTGAAGCAAAATAAAACATTGGTTTGTGGCTTTTAGGTTTGTGATGCAGAATAGAAAATCTAGTATAAGTGAAATGGCATTTGGTCTTTTTAAATATTACTAGGCAACCATTACTAGTATTACAACAGAGATTTTTTGGTATATAGTTTATATCATTCTCTAACAGAATGCGCCATAATACTGATTTTTACGAAATGGCGCTTGGTCTAGTGATGCATAACACCGTCCATTTATCAAGTCACTGTAGTAAAATATAATATTATTCAACGATCACATGTTGAGTAAGAGTAATGTTGTTGCTAAGTTTGTCTGCTTTCATTCCTCACTGTTGGTTATTTTGTGACCACTGGAGGGCTTAGGAGAAGTTTTGTAAATAAATTAACACGGGTTTAATCTTTTAAATTTAAAATATGCAGGGAATTTGGTTGGTAATGTTAAAATCAATTTCACAAGTTTTTAATGTAAATATACTTATTTTACTAGAACATAAGGGTATTTATATTAGAGTTTTTCATTTAATAATGTGTAGCTTACATTTAAATCAAAATATTTGGTGTTTGTAAGTACTGTAGTAACAATTTCAATTTTACTGATTATTATTAATTACAGGTTCAAAACGAATCTTGTCCTTATTACTGTTCCAAATCAACCCTTGTCCAAATTAAAATAATTAATTTAGAAAAAAACTATTAAAGCTGTTGTTATAAAACTTTCACACAATATTACTATTGTTGTAATAAACCATTGTGCCGAAAATCATACATCTTAATAGCTTTTTTTAACATTTAAATAGTTTTTGTTGGTTTACCAAAACTTTTATGATTGGGACAAGGATCCGTTTGTAATTGGACAACTCAATTCAATAAACACATGAAATTGTTAAATACATAATAATTTATTATTAATTCAATTAATTGAGTATTATTCATTTTCTTTGATTTACTTTAAACAATTAAGTATACTGTATATTGGTCTAGCTCAGATACTAAAAATTAGCACAAGTCTTTTATAGAAATAATAAAGTTTTATTTGAATTTATTGCAATTTTATAAAATACACTTTGAGCTTAACGGGTGAGAAGGAGTTATAATCTGTCAGTTGTAGCTCATATATCACTGAGGATGACGACTTTGTCGTTGAAACGCGTTTGGTAATTAAACGTATAAGAGTGAGAATAGTGTTATTTTTTTTAAATATTTATTGCAATTTGTTAAATTATTATTGTTTATCTCGGGGTCAGCCACTCGGCTTGGATGAACAAACTGTTTTTTTCTATGTACGCATTCATGAATTTAATACTTGATTCTAAACGTTCGAAAGTTGGTGTCTATTTGAAGATTTTTTAATTTTAGGCTTAATTTGAGTTTCTGATAATTTTAAATAGGTTCACTTCGTTTAATAATGTTAGTAACATATTATACCAATTTCTGTTGTCAAAAACCACTGTACTGTTAAGGGTCTGCTGTAGTGGCGGCCATCTTGGATTTTTATCCCATAAGAGCAATGTTAAATTTCAAACCATTTATTTCGTTTATTTATTATCATAAAATTGTTTGCAAGGTCTCATTTTAAGCACAGTCACAATACGCATCCGTTTTACATTTTTTTGATTTTGTTATGTATAATTGATATTTTGTAAGTACAAAGTTTGAATATTTTTCCTAACACAATAAAAAATTAACTAAGCCGGATCCGAAATTTTATAAAGAATATTCAGTTTTTTTTTTCAACACTCAATTACAAAAGATAGACTTATAAAATGGTTTGAAATGAGGCAATGTCAAAGCGTTCAGCTGCAAGAAATTGGACTGTTTAGATAGGGATGGAGTGAGAAGCACTTGCGTTTCCGGTTGCTATCTCGTTTACTGGAGCAGACCCTTAGTTATAAACCATTTTTTAACAGAGCCTCACTTTTGCAAACGTATGGACGCTTTCTTCTCTAGACAAATCTCGGCGTCTCTCTGTTCGAAACATCGCCGCTTCCTTGTAGTTCGGGTTTGTCCTCCCCCATCATTGGCATCCACGAGACTGTCTTACTTTGATGGCCGCTTCAATTTAAGTTAGTACTCACTACTATTGCAATATTTGTAAATATTAATATTTCTTGTAAATATTTATTTGTTAGAATAATTATTGTTGCATTACATGGTATTTTGTTATGTTGAAATATTATTTTACTAAATAAATCTACTTTTACCGCGAAACAATAAGGTAACTCTCTTTTGACTTGGATTTTCCGACAGCTGATAGACAATTATGTAATACTAATTTACAATTAGTTTTTCTACATACATAACATAGAGAACTTACGATCTGAAACTTCTTTATAATTTAATTTCAATAGGCCTAAACGTGTTTTTTTATCGCTCTAGATATACGTTTACATTTAATTTTGTTGGATTTCACAGAAATCTGGTTGATTTGTTAACCGTACTTGTCAACATGGCATTTGCGATTTATCTAATTCTATTAGTTGCTAATTTACAAAGGATGGTTCCGCTGACATTTGAATGTGAAATAAAGATCACTTAACTAAATAAATGGATGTTGTGTTTGCTTGATGTTTTAGAGTATTGATTATGGTGAAGTTATTTAATAATTTTGCTAATTGGTGTCATCAAGTGTTGTGCACATATTCTAGGCTAGATTTGAATATTAAACATAGGTCTGACATAGTGGTTTAATTTGGTAATCTGATACATTTTGTGTTGATTCTGATACATTAATGGTCTCTTGTTTGTACGACTTGGTTAATTTAAATAGTTTGGAAAGGTTATCTAGATTTTACACAGCCTTGTCTAGGCTATACGAATAGCTGTCTCAAAGAGGTTATGTTTTTGTTTACATTGTTTCAAATGAGCTAGGCTAGTGACTTTTAGGTGTAACATAGGGTATTTTACTTATAGGCTATTGGAATATTTGTCTTAGATGCAGACTTGGGAAAGTTAACCAAAATATTTAACTGATTAAAGTTAAAGTTAATGCCAGAAAAAAATAACTGATTAAAGTTAAAGTTAATGCCTGAAAAAATTAACTGATTAAAGTTAAAGTTAAAAAAAAATTAATTGATTAAAGTTAAAAGTTAAAATACGGAACGACATAAGGTTTATTAATACGCACGCGCTACGTTTAATTTGATTGATCTCATTTTGTGATTCAAGTCAAGCTAATTAAAATACTTTTGTGAAATAATAATTTACAAGTATTCGGTTCAATTCTTTGATTTATTCTCTACACTTTCTTATAATAATATTTCATTTTTGGGCAAAGGATATATTCCTAAATTTAAATTACTATTCAAACTAATCTTAGTTTTGTTAGCAGTCTTGTAGTAGGAACATAAAAACTGGCGTTTTAAAATAAGAAATTTGAAATTGATAAATATTTTATACAGTTCCTTTTAGAACTAAATTATACAAAACTTCTGTACGTTTTGAAAAAAATGTTTACTACTTTTTATGTAGGTCTAAAGTTGAACCTTTTCCTTTCATTATTAAACATTTTTTGTTTCTTGAGCTAATAACTTTGTAAAATTTACATCTATCAATTTTTTACTTGCATATATGAATTCTTTGAACCTTTCTGTACAAAAAAGCTATGGAACACTTTCAAATTGGTATATAATTACTATATTTGGCGAATTTTTGAAAATATGCTTGCAAACGTATACCTGCCAACTTTGAAAAATCAGAATCAGTAAAAACTACGCGCAAGTAATTTTGACCCTTTTTTAAGACATAACCCTGTATATAGCCATTATAACCTAATATCAGATTAATTCAGAGACAGTTAGTATTAAAATGGCTCAACTATAAATTAGGATCACTTAAGAAGTAGTAATTTCATTAATGGAATAACTCTTTCGGCAATAATTATGTCAATTCAACTAACCTTTTTAAAAACATGCATTAATAAAAATTTTAATAAGTTTTAGAGTGATACACAAAGGCTAGAGTAAAATGTATACAAACTTAATATTATTCTAGCTGCTTTTTCAAATAAATGAATATGAATAAAATATTATTTTCAAATATATACACACTATACTATTTTTAAAATCCATCTGAAAGAACTTAATACAGACAAAAAAGAAACATTTTTCAAATAACCCATAACTAACTACACAGACCAACTTTCCTCTATGTATAAAAAAATGTTCTTGGGTTGTCTTAATGGTTGGCAATATCATTTTAAATAGGCTAGTAAATTAATTACACATTTCATAACCAGATCCCTATTCATGAACATTATTAGTACAATTGAATATAGAAAGTAAATAAAGCCACATATAGGCGATACAATTTTTGTGAGTAGTAGGCCCCTGTAAAAGTTCAATTTTAAGAAATAAGGTCAACTAAGAACTCAGGACTTCTTGCTACTTTGGTTAATTGCTACGGTGGAACATTAATTTGTTGTTAGTTTACTGTAAAAATCTTACATTTAAAAGTTAAAGGCTACAAAAAGTATAAACTGAATGAAACGAAGTTTAATAAGATACAAAATAGAATAGCCTATTGCTCTTTTTTGAATGGTCATGCAGCAGTTAATATCCTTGTCTTGTAAGAAATTATAAATAATATGGGAATGTTTATTATGGGAGTATTACAAATTTCAGTTAACTTTATATGCATATTTATTCAAATATATAATTTGTTTGCTAAAAACTATTTGTGTGAGCCAAAAATATCTAGGCTACATAGGCCTATTATGATTATTTTTACAATTGGATAAAAAGAAAGCTGCTTAGTCTATGTCTATGAATATTGAATCATTTCGACATGCTGCTGGACCAATCAATGACATTGTAAATTCTAAAATGGCAATGTCCTAAATAAATAAACTTAAAAAGTTAGATAGCTTTAAGAATTAGGCACAAAGGATTGAAACAGATGCCCGAATACAATTTGTGCCAATTTTATGAACTATCGTTGTTGAAATATTATTTTAAATACAATGATAAAAATGTCAGAAAAAAAGAATACGAAGTCCGAATATTATTAGCTCTAATTATTATTCTTACTGCGTAGTGCGTATCTATGATACATCACTGCTCTTAGATTATGCGCATTATAAAAAGGGATGTTTTTTCGTATCACTTCTCACTCTCACGTTCTCACAGATTCCGTGCGTCTAATATGCAAAAGACGTCGTAAACGAAATAAACAGTTTGAATATTGTCGATAGTAACTCAAATTGAGTAAATTTAATAAATAACATAAAGAACATTTGTTTTTTATGTAAAATAAATTAAATATTCTTTTAATAAAAATAACCGCTGAAAATAACGAGTATCCATAAGCCCGTAAAACATCAACGGATTCCGTAAATCTTACGGATAAACCGTAAAAGTTGGCAGGTAGAAACGCCCTATAATATATGCAATCGCCCTTGAATGTATGCCCTATATAATAAAATACAAATCTCAATAATAGACGACAAAAATTCGATAGACAATAACCTAAAATGGCTAAAGCACAACTTACCTTTAATTGGTTCTTAAATTGGAGGCAGAAGTTGCTGAAGCCTTTATTGTTTTAAATTTTGGTAAACACAATACGCATTTAAATGTTAAACTATTTTCCGCCCTTGTTATTTGTTCATAAAAGTTTGAAATGCCTGGCCACAATAAA
>JAGFPH010002209.1:41034-60651 GCA_018207615.1 Philaenus spumarius
GATTAATTTTAATCGTTAATTTTTTTAATCGTTAATCCCAAGTCTGCTTAGATGCGATTGGAACATTATAAAAGCACAACCAATGAATTGAATAGTTTTCTTTTTTTTAGTTTGAAACTGAAAAATTTCTTTCATAACATTTCATTCACATTTGGTATATACTGTTGTCTAAATAAACTTTATATTTGGATAATATTTATTTAAAGAAGTTTTTATTTGATTTCATACAAACATAAAATAGAAACAATGATACACATTAAGTTACTGATGAAAACTTTGTTCCACTTCTTTATTTCTGAAGAGTAGTACAATTAATATTATTGTTTCAAATAAAAAAACTGAACAATTTACATATGAAATACAAATTTTTTTAAACCCTCTCAACATATATAACCTAAAACTATTCACGAAAGTAAATTCCCTTTTCTTTTCCATTCCTCAGCGTATTTACGTCCTGCTGTTATAGTTTAACAGGAATTGGTTTTGGGTAAAGTTTGTAGGCGTAGGAAATATCCTTTCAAAATTTGCCTGCAACATGGAATTTCGAGCCAAAGTTGAACTAGAGGGAAGTAATGACCTCAAACGCGATGAGCTCGGAACAGAATGCAACTCGGTGCTCGGCCATCCACTTGCAAATGTTTCAATTTGCCTAGATTCTGCAAAGCGTAAAGGTTGAATACAATTTCTTGGTTTATTTTTATTGAAAATTACCACGCTAATCTTTTCCATAACAGTTTCAGCAATACCGACAAACTTTTGATCTATCAATCCCGTTTCTACGAGCGCGCTTAACTTTTCCTTTGCAGTATCCAATAAAACACAGTTTTTCACATCGTCCAACAATGCAACTTCATGGCCCTCTGAAAATTTATCCATTCTCAATGCTTCCGATAAGAGATCAAGTATTTTTGGTCCTAAATAACCTAAATAGTCTTCTAACACCGACATCTGTCTAAGAATTGCAATCAATTCTTTGTTGTCGTCACTAGCTTTGGAACTAACGTGTTTCATTTGTTCTTCAGTAGGTTGGTAGTTTCTTCGATTATATATTGGACTGGGAGGCGGAGGTGGATCCCATACTGTTTCTTGCCTCTGACTTCTATAACCTGACTCGGCAATCCTGGAACAAAAAATAACGTTCATATTCTTATTAGCGAATTTCCATAGGAAAGATGGGCTATTGCAGTGACCCCTATGATAGGATCTAAAGTCAATGAGCACCGATCATGGTCCCCAGAAAACATTTTGTAGTGTCGTTAAAAACTTTATACATATATGGGTGTTCGCACACTAACGGCCACATTTTACATCTGATTTGGTTCAAATTTAGTACACACGTTGCTCGTCTAAGAGGCTCGGACGAGTTCATTAGCCAAAAAAATACAACCCCGGAAGCACTTATTTTGACAGGAAGTAAATGTTTTTGGGATTTTTCGTACTGGAATGAAACTTTTTTGGAGTTTTATGTAAAGAAATAAATGTAGGAGATTATTCAGACATTTTGTTTTTTTACGCAACCAAAAAAAAAAAAATCGATCAAACCGTAAAATATCATAAAAATACTTGGTTCACGATTTTATCATGAGGCGGGCCTGTAACGAGGCCGACGGCCGTGATGCAAACCGCTGCGAGCGAAACAATGAAGTAAAAAATCCGAGAGCTCAAGGTCGAGGTGCAAACTCACAAAGCTTGTTTTTCCACTGCGAGCGGAATGAAGTAGTGCTTGAGCTGTGACTGGAGGCTTATTTACAAAGAAATTCTACTAACACATTTCGTACATGGAGGCAGCTATTCAACGTTTTCCCAAATAGTTGGTTGAAACCCTAAAACATATAAACTTAATTTTAGAAATTCGTTCAACTCACGTCAGCGGTTCTGCTGTTTGGTCGAATTACTTAAGTATAATACTGTATTACATTAATTTATATACAGTACTTTCCGTAGTACATCTATCTAAAATTAGAATTGATCTTTGCATTTTATATTCATAAACAGTAGAGCGTCGATTATCCGAACATCAGTTATCCGAAACGTCAATCATCCGAACGCGGAAATGTACTATAAATAAATACAGTACTGTACATAATTCCGATTTAAAGTTTTTGACTCGCATAGTCAGCCAAGTTGTTAACGTCAGGGAGTTTGTGCGCTCAACTGAACAGCAGGCGCGAGTTCACAGTGCTGTACAGTTTGCTAGACGAAAGTGTTTTCAACCTGATCAGTTGTGTAAATTTCAATTCAATTGTGTGTTGTACTGTATAGAATTGTTTAAAACGCAATGGTTTCTGTATGACTTTGTACAGTAACGATTCTGGAGCAATACCAAGTGGGCTTAGTCATGAAGAAGCAAGCCTTTATAGCATTTAACACAGTCATGGAGTGGTATAAAAAACAAGGAGAAATTGGCCCAACTCAACTTCTTTTACTAAAAAGTATGCATGATTTGGCAGCAAAAAAAGAGACAATCTAGTTTAGTACAAAATACTATTAAAGATTACTTTTAACCTTTTAATAGCCCTACTGTAGTACTAGTTTTATGTACAGTACGTATACTGCACTGTATAAATAAACACATTTTCATAACAAACTTTTCTATTACCCTATGTATTTCCCCAATATTTGCCTTTAGAAATAAAACCCAACTTTAAATTCAGCGATTTGCTAACGAGATTGAATTATCCGAACCCCCCTCGGTCCCAATTAGTTCGGATAATTGACGCTCTACTGTAGTCATTGAAAAAATCATTAATTTGCCGAAGTTTAACACGATGCTTACTTAATTGATCAGAATATTATATTTTTCTGAACATGGCCTAACCAATTTTTATCAATATAAGTGACATTTGTGGCTCTGAATTTACTATCGTAAAAGGTGCTTTTTCCAAACAAATTGTTGATGCATAAACCTAAAAAAGGTCAATCACATCAACATCTAGTGATATAAAAAGAAAGATGAAGGTCAAATGGGCCTCTACTAACCCATCCACATAGTAACAAAGTAATTACTTATCATCTTGCATAAATAAACATGGGTCCCATATTTTCTTTTGATGTCTTTGATCCGGCCTAGCACGTTTACACTTGGTTCAAGATTACCAGTAAAAAAGTCGTTTACACTTGGTTCAAGATTAACAGTAGAAAAGTGAACAAACTAGCCCATAAACAGCGTGTGATACCAACTCGTTATTTCACCTTTTGCAGCAAAACGAGTAAGCTATTATTTGACTCATTCCGACAGTGGCCTGGTGTTACATTTTAGTTGTTACTTAATATGTTTACTTAATGCCATTTAGAATAATGAAGATGGAATAACTCGTGGGAATGGCCAACGGCAAAGGCTGGATTCATTCAAACCCAGAGACATCGCTATAGGGGGCATCGCCCCCCACCCCCAATAATTTTAAAACCCAAAAAATTGGGAAAATTTCGATTTTGAAAAAAGTTGGAATTTAGAATTTTTAGTTAAATTGCACGCAAAAACACTCAAAAACTCCAACTTTGGGATTGGGTTTGGAAAGTTTTTGTAGTCAGTTACCAACATTCACAAATAATAAGCAAGTTATAATTTTCAATCCAAAAATGTGTAATGGTACCAAAATTCGATAGATAAACTAAACAGAAGATACATCATATCAGGGATCATTTCATTAACCACCAATCCCTGATAACTTTTTAATATGTCCTTGATAGCACAAATAAAAATACTCATAGCCCATTACCTTCACATTCCATTTCAAACATTAATATAAAATCATTCACCATGTTTGTAAACCCATATAGTATTAAGTTTATTTAGGACAATATAAACAACAAAATAAAAATGATTTACAAGGTTGAGAAATGAGAAGAAGAAAATTGTTAGAGGAAGGAGGAAGAAGAAGGTGATTTTGGATAGTAAGCAGTTTTATGGCAGCAATTTGAGTAACATAGTCCAGTGTGTGCACAGCTCTAACTGAATTTTAATAAGCGTTAGAATAAACTATATTTAAAAGTTACCACCAGAAAAAAATATAAATTGAACAGTTTGAATATTGAGTACATAATTATTAAACCTACATCCAGTCAATTTGGTGAGTTTATTCCAGTTCGCATCCTTCTTCACACCAGACCTCCATATTTTCCTCACATTGAAGCGTCTAAACCTAAACTATCAACTAATCGTCACCGTTTCTTCAACCATTCAGGAATTTTAATCAAACATCTATTTTAATCTTAAGCCCAAAATTGTAAACCATTTCAATCACGTCACAAGTTAGCATCAATCATCTTTCATTAGCATAAACCTAGATTAAGTGTTCATTTTGTTAATAGTTATTAAATATTTATTTGTTCTTGTTAAATACTGTATAACTAAACTAAAAAAAAACCTCACAACCAGCTAGCCGGCAACCCAATTGTAAACATAAACCCGAGATTTGTTAAAGTCAATAAATAATGTATAAATCCATTTCATAGCTTCTCTTCATAGCTTCTCTGTTTATTTTATATTCGACGATAAACGCGGAAGGATACAAGGTACACAACATTTTACATTATAAAATTGGCACCACAACGAGTGGGCTATTAGAAAATAATTAGTAAAATTATAAATGTTAGGCAAATCTAAATATTTCTGTACCACATAAATACATTGTCTTCTTTTAAATGATGTTCTGGGAAATTTAGTTCCAACTCTTGTTATTGTGGCGAAACTGATTGTTATTGATATGCCACGCACTGCTCCAGGGCGCCAGACCAGTTTTGCCAGATTGGGTTTTTTTCCCAAAATGGTGGTTTTTTCTAAAATTTTTAAGTTTGCGACAAATATTGGGAGAAAGATAATGTTGGGGAAAATATGGGGAATGTTTTTCAATAATGTGATAAACATGTTAAAATTCTTGTAAAATATTAAAAAATCTTAAAGTACTTAATTTAGTACCTGCAGTGTTAAAAACCGTACTTGGAGATGTACATTTAAAAAAAAAAATCCGAAGGTGAGCCCCAAAAAAAATCTTCACTGGAATTTATTCCACACAACATAACCCAAAGCCCTTTCTGTGCGTTTGGTACCCCACACATACATTGGGAAATATGGTCAAAATTGTTGGGAAATCCCCCCCCCAAATAATTTGTTGTAGCAATGTCCCTGTTCAAACCCCAGCATATGATGTCATTGTTTTACTAACTATTCTACCATCTCTTCAAAGATTTTTTTAAATGCACACTTTAAGCAAGGGCCAGGCTCAAAGTAAATAAATAAATTCCAAGTACAGCAAATGTAGTGACTTTGCAGTCAATGCCAAAGCAAATGATGAGAAAGGGAAGTAACTATTTTTTTAGATTTTTCCTACGACAATGAGTTTTTCAAAGAGTTTTTACTAAAGATATAAATGTTATTCTGCAGATTTTGTTTTTTTACGCGACCTTATAGCTCGCTCGGTTCCTCCAAAATCGATCAAAACGTAAAATACCATAAAAGTACCCGGTTCAAAGCCACGTGGTGGATTTTATATACTTATCCGAGGCCGACGGACGAGTTTTTACCCTGCGAGCGAAGCGAAGTTTATAACCCAAGGCCACAAGATCGAGGTGCAAACTCGCAAAGCGAGTTTTTCCGCTACGACTGTAACGAAGGAGCGCGTGAGTCGAAGCTGGAGGCTTAGGCGCAAACAAATTCTACTAATAAAGCTAGTACACAGAGGCAGCTATTCAAAACCGTCGTGAATAGACCTATTTCCCAAACTGTCAGTTGAAACCATAAAATATGGGCCTATAAAGTTAATTTTGAAAATTTGCTCAACTCACGTCAGCGGTTCAGCTGTGTGGTCGAATCATTTTTAACTATGCGTTTTACATTTTATAGTCAATAATAGAGATGTTAAAACTTTTCTGAATGTAAAAATAATCCAATAGGTTGTTCAAGTTTGTTCAGAGTTTAAAACAGATTTATGTTATTAAAATATACTTCCATAGGCCACATAGGCCTACTCCATTGATAAATTTAACAACTTTGGTTTTTGTAAACAATTTTGTTAGACAAGGAATAATTCAAATATATCGCATTACTACAAATTGAGGTTTACAGTTTATCAGTGAGTTGTGGACTAACATTTCACTATTGAAAGTAAATTTTTGTCAATGATGTTTATAATTTCTTTTGAGTAGCCACGATGGCCGTGGTTGTTAAGGCGCCAAAGCTGTATCAATCGTCATGGCAACCATCAATGGAAAAGTTCCGGGTTCAATTCCCATTGACCCCGAATAATTTTCTAAATGGTTTCTTAACAGACATCATTGGCTGTGGTTCGGATTCCACGTAAAACTGTAGGTCCCGTCTTCATTAGCTTTAAGTGCAAAACAGCAGGAAGTTAAAAAAAAAATATATAATTTCTTTCAAATAAACAATTTTAATTACCAAGATGTCTATCTTTTTTTGACCTTGTACTAATTAAAAGGTAATTGCTTGAAGTTTTTCTTAACCAGTAAAATTCTTACTATGACTTATTAAATTTTTAACATATTATCAATCAAAATCTAACTTTTTATAAATAGGTAATTAATCACATACAATATGCAGTTTTGTACCTTTTATCTTGAAATATTTCATACTATAGTAAGCTACAGGCCTAGTTAAGAGCAGGTAAAATTATTATAAAATAGGCCTGAATCTCAATTGGAAGTGGAAAAGGTATACCACACCTATATCATTTTAAAGTACTTTTGGAAAGCCTAAAACGTTATTTTGCATCTTAATTTTGAAAATGTTTCCAAGTCCCAAGTTTTTGTAACCCCTCCCCGTATGGTCGTCCTGGTTACGCCTATGCCGAAGTGAATTTATTTTTGATAGATTAAGCCATAAAAGTTTTGTTCGTTACAAACTTGTAAACTAAAAATAATTTCTTTGAAATTTGTCAAAATCTTAAAATCTATTTTACCTCTGATTTTGTGGAGGTTTTCTTCCGGTATCGTTTTGAAAATTTATTCTCCTGTTGTCGCCGAAAGAACTTTTTTGGAGATATTCTGGTTGTCTCTTGTTTAAGCGGGAATCCATGTCTGAAAAGAAGATCAAAATTTGTAACAGTAATAATTGTTCCGAGTGAATTAACAGATCACAATTTGCAGGAAACAAACGTCAGAAATTCTAAAACAAGTCATACTGTATTTACACAATTTGATCCCAACGGATGATCATTACCAAAATTTTAAGATTGGTGGTCAAATCTCAGAAAGCCAAATAATTATCAAAAAAAGTGAGTGGAATTTTCATAATTACAGTAGGCTACAACCTGTTATATTCGGACTAATGTGGCGACCGGCCGATCCGGATATGGAAAAATCCGGTTATAGCAAAGTTTATAAATATCCAAAGGGCCCAAAGCAATGAAAGCCATTATTGTTGAATACTATTTTTAGATGTTTCAAGCGGTTTGGACTTGTATCTACAAATGTACAATACAGGCTAACAAATTGAAGTTCTGCACAAAACCATAGAGTATTGTTAATTAAAAGTAAAAAATAAAAGAAAACAGTTTACATAGTAAAAACACAATTTTAATTATAACAGTACAGTAATTAATTAACTACAGTAATTAAATATCTAAAGTATGTAGGTACAGTACTGCACTTATAAACACACTAGCTTTAAAGAAATTACCGGAAGGCCTACAGTCCAGCACGGTAAAATATAAATGAAGTTTTACTTACAGTACCTTAAAGGAACGCTAATGGCTGAGTCAGTTTTTGAAAAAAGTTGTGATTTTCGAGGAGAGAGTCTTTGACCCACTAAGAATGGACTAGGCACAGCGCGTACTAGCTGTTATACTAGCTGCAACTTTCACTTTTCCGTCCCATCCGTCACACAACCGAAATACGAAAATTTGTTTTTTAGATGCATCCGGTTATGGGAGGGTCAGGTTCTGACAGGTCGTACTGTATATATTCAAAAAAAGAAGAAAATTTCTTCACTTTTAGTCTTATTTTGCAAGAATTTCTACATGTATTTACATTTATTACCATAGCAACCAATTGAATAAAATAACAGATAATATAGCTGCTGTTTGCTCCAATATTTCCATTAACAGCTGATTTCAAAATTTGAAGCAATTATTATTTTTGTATTTCTAGCTTTCAGGTTAGGGTTTTAAATTGTAGACCTTTTAATCATTATTATAACTTCTGTTATAAAATATAAGAAATAATTTGATTTCAACATTTAACATTATTTACCATCTTAGTTTTGAGGTTATTATTAATCTTACACATTTATTATAAATAAAACATAACATATGTTTTTAGAAGTTTCCGTTGGGGGTTGGCGTGCGGAGCACGCAGGGGTCTCCCCTAGTATACTATAAAGAGGTAAAATTTGTTTGTTTGTTTGTTTATTTGTATGTATGGGGTAATCTCTGGAACTACTGAACCGATTAAAAAGAATTGTTTTATTAATAAAAAGCTTTACTATCCCTGAGTAACATAGGCTATAATTCATTTTGATAAAAACATTTTTTATTGCAATATTTGTAAATTTAGTCGAAAAAAATTCTTAGGTTATGCCTAGACCGATGAATTAACATAGCAACCAATTAAATAAAAGAAGAGGCAAAACAGCTGTTTGCTCTAATATTTCCACTAACGCCTGATTTCAAACTTTGAAGCAACTATCGCATATATTATATTTTCTCAAGACTATTTTTTTGTCGGTACGCCATAACTTCCTTAATACATCATCAAATTACATGAATAAGGCATCATTTTAAAGCTTTCCTTAACCGTTACACCGGAAAAATAGACAAACAGCTTAAAATTCATGTTTTAATAACAAAAATTGATTAAAAAACCTTTTATATTATACTTTGTATGTTCCTAATGAAAGGCGCCATCTATTAACCATCTGTTTAACTAGCATGACAGCTGTTAGTTAGATTGTTTACACTGTAAGATTGTATAGGGAAACTGTTATTTATAAACCAATGTAAATAAATAAACTTAATTAACAGGATTAAATCAACGTGTTAAATCAGGTAAATGTAGGCCTACTCCGAACTTGCGAAATATTCGCACGGGTCAGCTAGTTTTTCTTATTTCTTACTCTTAGGTTAGGTTTTTATTAAAGTGTAGACCAGAGCCTTGCTGGTTCTTTTTCCTTTTATTATAACTGCTGTTATAAAATAAGAAAATAAGTATACGAAATAATTTGATTTGAACATTTAACATTATTTCCCATCTTAGTTTTGGGGTCATTATTAATCCTACACCTTTATTATAAAAAAAACATAGGCTAACATGATTATGTGCATGGAATGTTCCAACGGGGTTGGCGTGCGGAGCACGCAGGGGTTTCCCCTAGTTAAAGTAATAAAGTTGAAGAAAACCATATTACATAAAAAACCTATAACATATAAATGTCTATATTAATACATAATATAGATCTAAATTAGATTTAGTACATAGTGAAACGTTACGTTGATCCTGGAGGCCTTGTACGGCGACCTCAAGAAGACAAGATGGCGTTTAGATAAGTCGAACTGATGTATGGTGTAACAGTAACGTTTACCAAAATATGGTTTTTTAGTGCAGGAGAGTGATGAATGATAGATCAAAGTAAACTTGGAGTGATCTAGTGGTGGTGTACGCTTCGGCATTAAATTTTGTTAAATGATCGTCGAATAAATAAGACTTGTCTATTCTCGACCATGTGAATGTGTTACAAGGCCTACGATACTTCGCAGATGCAACGATAAGCGTTGCAAAAAAATAAAAAATACATAAGATATTATAAAGTGTTAAAAAAAAATGGGATTTGGTAAAAATTTCAAAAATAAAAAAAATGTTCAAATCAAAAATAAAATGTTATATGTGGATTATTCAACAATCATTAACACCTCTCCTCTCCTCATTTATTCTAGTCACCTTAACACCAGAAGTCGTCGCTCATAAAATACCTTTAATACATCAAAAACACCTCTTAGGCCTATTGCCTTACTTCCATAATAAAAATCACCATTTACTAAAACTCACCACATCATATTATCTCCACTAACTCCAACGTAGAATTACACCTTATGCTCCACCTTACTTTAATTCTCCTTACTTTAATTCACCTTACTTACAAAAACCTTAATACCACCTTCATTTAACTCAAATAATAATAATAAAAAATAATAATCGTAGTATTCGTAATAATCCACATATAACTTCATTTATGCTCTATTAGCATCTGTCTATCCATAATTATCAATTACTATAAAATGTTTAATAAATTAGTTTAATTTTCTCAGGGGTGAATACCTGGCTGATAAAGTACAAGCTAATTGGATATTCGTGGCTCAATAAAGAAATTCAAGACATTGCGGCAAGACAACTATTTGTTTACTCAGACATAATTAAAAAATGAATATTTACAACAAGAGATATCAACATTACAAAATAATTAGACAAACAAATCATTTATGTATAAATCTGTACAAGTTACAATTAGGCCCTAGTCTACTTTAAAGTATGACGCAATAAGTAAAAAGTTTAAGTTAAGTTATTTCTCAAAATTTTTAAGATTTCAAAAATGCAGACTTCTAAGCTTAAAAATAATGGCCATATTTACTCACGATACCAGTTGTTTTTGTTTTTGTACCTAGGATTTCACTGACTCTACTCGATATAGTTACTTCACTTTTATTTCATTAACGCGTTCGTCCGATCACATGGCAACTTTTTATAAGTTCACTTTTTAAAGAAAGTATACGATAGATTTTGTTTTTTAAGTTTCCACCAACTCTAAAGCACCTCTACTCCACTTCAGTATAACATTCGTTGCGATTTTTAAAGAAATTATCACATTTTTCCACAAATTCTCCACCACCTGCAACTAGCTATGCATACAGTTAACTACGCCATCTTGAGTTTTTTTTTTCCTCTAGAACGTTGTTCCACGTTCTTCTCTTCCAGAACGTTCCGTGCAATTTCGCACGTAGGCCATTTGTGCTAAGCCTTCTGTATCTCGATATATACGCTGATGTTGTGACTTGTTATACATGTGTTTATTTTTTAAATTGCTTTTGCATTATTTTTGTATAGTTAAAGTGTTTATAATTTAATCATTGCTTGTCCTTATTAACTGTTCGCCTCAACCGCACTTATTTAAATGACTTCTTATATAGTTCTCACACGTTACATATGTTTATACATTAATATATTTTTTAAGTCTGCTTTTATTTTACCTACTTTTATAGTCTGCTTATTCTTTATTTTTTATTTATTAAAAGTGATTCTACTGTAACTATTTTGCGTCATAAAGGAATTTATATATATATAAAAATTATAAATGTTTATTATTATATATGTATTGCGTCATTCTATTTATTTAGACCAAACCTCTGTGCTTTAGACACTATGGGAAACTGCTGATTTATTTTTCTCGTATAGCATTTCTGTTACATGGCTGTTAGTGTTACACAGAACATCGAGTGCAACGCAAGTATCTATTAATATCACAAAAATCCTAGGTATTCATCGAACTGTTTGAACCTTTTTATTAATCTTGTTGGCCATAGAATTACATAATTTTAGTCTGCATTCAAAATTTAACTTTTTCATATATGATTTCACTTTAACTTTAAACTGCGTCTTAGCCTATTTCATATGGTTACAAGTTGTATCTTATGTTATGACTTGAAAATTTGTCTTATTTAATTCACATGATAATGATAAATTTGTTTGTATATAATTACTTTTCTAAAATGAGTGAGTAAAAAACTTAGTTGTTTCGTCACAATGTCTTAAATTTCATTATTAGCCATGACCTCCATCTAGCATGTACTTTCGCAGTCAAGGATTCATAACCCGAGAAATTAAATTGGTAATAAAGGTTTTATACAAATTGTGATATGCACAATTAAAAAAGCGTAGATATACTTTATATGTGGAATATTGAGATATTTAAGAGTTAAAGTAAAGGAAGTTTTTGAGGTAAAGTGTTGATTTATAAGTCGAAGCTAGGGTGGTTTGAACAGTGAGTATTTTTGTAGTGGAGGTTGATTAATTAAGAATATTAAAGTGTAGGTGAGTAATAATCCACATATCGTTTTTTATCAGTTTGAACATTTTTTAAAATTTTTATTTCAAAATTTTGACGACCTCATTTTTTTAACAAGTATAATCATCATATTTTCATTTTTATAACGCTTCACGTTATAACTGCCGCCATTTTGAAACGCATGATCGGATATAATCGCTTATTTTTCTTAAAATAGATCACTGTTTGGTTAAACTTCGTGTCAAGTTTGAACTCAATTGGTTAAACATTTCTCTAGATATGAATTATTTTGTAAAAAAAAACAAATGGCGGATATCGGAAAAAAGATTTATATAAACAATTTGCGTATTTTTAGATCCCTCATCATCTCCTGAAGTTGTACCAACCTCTCGCGAAACATCCTGTACAACCCAATAATATTAATGATGTTCTACAGTCATAATTTAAAAACTTACCTTTCATTTGAACGTGGTTTATAAATTTCTCCCTTACTGTGCTTGCAAATAACTTAGTACGAAGATGATCAACTTCCCGCTTAAATTGATTATGAGGGCGATACATTTTTGTAGGATATTTACTTTGTTCCAGTTTTCCGTCTGTGATCTTCCTTTTTTTAGCTTTCGGTTTAGGATTGGACCCTATGAGCGGATGAAATGGTGGTAATACATTCTGTCTCATGAGAGGAGGTATTGCAACAGGTTTCACATCTGTAACAACAAACATTCCAATGCTGTAATTTCAGAACGATACAATATACGTAATTCAATCACGCAGTTGAACCGCTGACATAGGTTTAGCGAATTTCCAAAATTAAATGTAGGCTATATGTTTTAGGGTTTCAACCAACAATTTGTAAAATTGCTCTACTCATGAAGGCGCTGCAGCTGCCTGTGTGTACTAAATATATTAGTAGAATTTGTTTGCACCTAAGCCTCCAGCTTCGTTTCACTAGCAGCGGAAAGAACTTGCTTTGCGGCTACGGGTTATGGACTGGTTCGCTTCCCTCGCAGTGAGTTAATTACTGTTGTAATTAATTTCACTATGAAACCGTAAAAGAAATGTGCCAGATCATTCGCACCATCTTAGCCATACCTTCGGTTTCAATTTGAAAGAATCAATTTCCTGAATTTCTCCTTGAAGAAATTAGTGAAAATAGGCTTTAGTGGGCTACTTATTGCCATAGCATCGTCTGGCGATATATATCATCATTTAACTTAACCCTACAACTGGCATGGTTAAAGCTAAAATTGAAAAGCCCGTTTATAGCGTTTTGCAAGCATATTTTTAAAAATTCGCCAAAAATAGTAAATGAACCCCAATCCAAAGGTGTTCCATAGTTTTTTTGTAGAAAAAACTTCAAAGAGTTCAAATATGCCACTAAAAATTAGTTTCTTCTAAAATTGTAAAAGTTATTAGCTTAGAAATCAAAAAATGTTAATAAGCGGAAAGAAAAATCGAACTTTATGCCTACATAAAAAATAGTAATTTTTTTTTGTAATTTTATTCAAAATATAAAAAAGTTTTGTAATTTAGTTCTAAATATAAATGTGTAAAAATATATTTCAATTTCAAAATTTTATAGTTGCAAATACCAATTTTTATGATCCAACTACAAAAACGCTAATAAAATATGCCTATTTTCAAAACGAATAGGCCTATACATTTTTTACTCCAAAATGAAATTTTATATACCAAATTGTAGAGAATAAATGATAGAATTGAACGGTAAAATTGGAAATTACAAAAAACCTTACATTTTCTAATCAGATACACAACAGAACAAACAAAAACGGGTAAACGTATCACGATTTAAAAAAAAAATCCTATAAACAAAGTTATATAATATTGAAGAAATATTTTTGTAATTTTTACAAGATACACAACAGTTGTAAAAAATAGTTATAAAGAGAAATGTATACAAATTAATATATTTCAACTTCAAAAAATACTAATAAAATTTCTCTATTTTCAAAACGAATAGGCCTATAAATTTTTTACTCCAAAATGAAATTTTATATACCAAATTGTAGAGAATAAATGATCAATTTATCAATTTCTGATAACCTTTCAATTACTCTATCTGCCATTTTATCAATATTATTAAATTTAGGCTATAAGACGTTTATAAAATAATAGTTTATACAATTTATTTAGCCTAGACTATCTGCAAAAAATAAAACAAAACTCACTATTTAGAACACACTATTTTCAAGACTTTATAAACGTAATTTCACTAAAAAACACAGTAACACATTCTACACTTATTTATTTACAACTCTAACACAATATAACACAGTTTTATAAACTATAAACACTTTCAATTCAGTAAAATATCAAGAGAAAAAATACTTGCAGCTAATTGCTAGGCAACCAGCTTAGAAAATGGCAACCTTAAACTCCTAAAAACGCTTGTTACTCAGTTCAGTTTGTACCAACCTAATATGACGAAATTATTTGAACTGCACATAGATTAAAACTATGGAATTTTATCTTTAAAACGGTATATTACACATCTTAGGAATGAATCGATTTCTGATAGGAAAAATCGATTAAAAAAACGCTTCCTTATTGGCCCAATCTTAGACCATTGACTAGCCTTTATTCTAAATTCTATATCTCATAACCTAATGTAGTCACAGACGATTTAAAAATACCACTTGAAAGATAAAAGTCCGATGAATCCAATGCTGTGATGATCTTTGTGACAATTGACAACTGTGAGGAGTTGCAGACTGTTGAAAATGATGAAGTTTTACGTTCTTAACGTCGGCATGACGCATGGAAGACAGCTGTTTGACAGTCTACAATTTTGAAACAATGATTACGTATGTAAATATACGTTTTACGAAAAAGTTTTAAATACAAAAATTAAAGTGAAATTCATTTGCTTTCCAACGGTGCCAGTTTTATTACGATTGGATGATTTTAAGTGAATTAATTAATTGTAAAAGCAAATTTATGCAAATTCTCGAAATAGCTGCATCTTGTGCCTGAGAGAACGTCACTTTGGGCAGTCTGCCACTGTGAGGGTTAAAATAGTTATAATCAGTGCATAATTTAAAGAGGTCCACTATAAGTACATAGTAAGGTTAGTTCTCTCTTTTATATTTACTTTACACCCTGATAAAGCCCATTTTCAATTATTTTTAGGGTTTTTTCAACCGTATTCTATTAAAAAGGTTTTCAACATAGAAGCTAATTAGCCTATACTCCTAATTTACTTTCATGGCATAAATAATTCTATAAAATGTTCATTAAGTTTTTTTAGGCTAGTATTTTTAAAGTAACATACTCTGGAAGAAATGGAGAAACTTTCAGGACTTGTCTACTAGCAAAAAAGTTCATATAAACATAGGCATCGGGTGATGAACTTTCATATTAATTTAACTTTGGAGTAAGTTGAATGGCTTTGTTTTTGTTTTTACGGATATTTGGGATATCAGAATGCGAATGCTAGACGAAAGACAGTTCAGATGACGGGCAAGTAGAGATGCCGCATAGATGATATTTGTGACGCCTCGATAATAGTTTTGATGTAATTTTTACGGTGGACATCGAGTGATATGTTTCTGAGCAGGCCTAGCTCAGGAATTTGCGAGCGTTGCAGTTTTGAGCTGTAAGAGTTACAGCGTGTTACATAGCGAGTCGGGATTGACTCATTTTGCTGCGTCAGGGAATAGACTCTGACGAGTTATGTAGGTTGAGTCTGTTGAATTTTTGCAGACATTAAGGCGTTTTAGTCGACGGATATTTGTTAGGTAAAGCAAGCAGTTAACGAACCGGGGTATGCTGATGCGGCAGTATAGCATTGTTTCAAGGTTTATGTTGTTGACCATTGTAGGTTGTATTATGCATGTTTTGCATGAGCGAATTCGGCAGTTTTTGGCAAGGCCAAGTTCATTTATGCTGTAATGAGAGCAGAATATTCTTACGGTGCTGTTTATGTTTGTTAATTCATGTGTTTATGGAGTTTATGAGCTATGAGTTTGTGAGTTTAATAAAATGTTTTTGTAGATTTGTTTATGGTATAATGTATGATATAGTTTCTTAAGATGAGTTATGTGTGATTATAAGACAGAGTGCACTACGGTGTCGGTACATGCAAGGCTGTAGAATTTTGGGGGTCTTTTTGTAAATAGTAAGGGGTGGTTTGCTGGGTCTAATGTGATAGACTTGAATATGGCGTTTTGCTCAGTTTCAGACTGCGGCGGTCTATGTTCGATATGTTGTCTTTGTACCACGTTAATTGTGACATTGAGTTTGTTTAGCGGCAGTCTACGTCTATAATCCGGTTGGCTTACCGGATATGCGATGAGTCATGGAGAGGATGCAGCAGCAGCGGCAGCTACGGGACCGAGAGCAGATCTTCTGTGACCATTTTTCTGGGACCTCTTACTATGAACGTTGCGGTTCAGCAGACAACAGGGTATGGAAGTGCTCACAGGACCTTGAGATGTGTTGGATGCCTCGTCAAGTGGATAGCGGGTCGCTATCAGAAGAGTGCGCCGGATTCCCCCTACCCAAACTTTATGTTTCCCCATCCCCGTTTTTAGAAAATATTGGACAATGTTAGAATTAAGTATATGATTACATTATTGGGTTATTGGACGTTTTTAGGATTTGTATTTTGGGTTTTGTAAATTTTGTTGTGAATGTTTTTTATTGAGTTGTATGTAAATATATGTGATGTACCTGTTACGGACTACCCTCAGATGTAGGGCAAATGTCGAGGACGACATTTTTTGGGGCTCCGGTACTGTTATGTTTTGCAGAGTATAGTAAAAATATGTTTTAGTATATTTGTTATTAGAATTAGTGTCTTGGATGTTAAGGTATTAACCAGTAAGACGGACAAGTGTAAGATGCTCAGCTTACAAAAAATAAATAAATGTAACAAATTATATAAACTTGATTTGATTTGCAAGACTTTACTTTTAGTTTTAATTTTATCTCGGGTAGTGAATTCAATGACCTGATTGATATGTTGGTGAAAGGATCAGATTAGGCCAAACAAAGTAGACGATTTAGAAATTACCTTTGACATTTATTAATACTATCATAAAATATAGGACAAAGAAAAATAAATTCAAATACATACAAATTATAGATTATAAGTTTAAAGAGAGCTATTAATTTATTATAAAAAAAAAAGAATTTTAAGTGCACTGTACTTACAATAAGCAGACCACAAACTTATTAATTTTTAAAAAAGAAATCCCCACTCGCACGCGCAAAAAACTTTCGTAGCCTAGTTCATGTTCGTGTCCGATTTACTGTCACATTAATTTAAGCGATCGCACTATACTCCAATTGACTATGAGATACTACATTATACTTGTAGATCAAATAATAAATGTTACATGAAAACTGTTAACAATGCGCAGCGCGCAACACTTCTAAGCATCTTCACCGCTTGGACTCTAGTTGACAAGTGACTTAAGCGTCCTTCTCACCCGCTACATTCGGCCGGCGTCTCTTCCCTCTCCACCCCTCAGAAACGTCTGATGACATAGATGTTCAAAGTTGCGTCAGTCTTTGGGATGCTAACTACGCGTTCTTTCTGTGGATCTTGCGTGTGAACGCACGTAGGCCGTTTCTCCAGGAATTGGCTTGCAGGTGTTCGCTTATCTCGTCTAGACTTTTGGACGTTGTTTTTCTAACTGCGTCTTGAAACTCGTATAATTTCCACGTCTTGGCGTTAGTACATAGACTGTCTATCTTCTTAAACCCTACTTTTAAATTTAAAATAATTGATTTAAAAAATTGTCTGCCCTTTTATATTTATTTCCTTTACTTTAAAATGCTTCTAATTATTAAGCTCTCTTTCTAAAAAACATTTGTAATATAATTTAAGTTAAATTCAAAAATAAAAATGCTCTCTTTCTAAAATTGACTTATGGTCCTATTATATATTATTTTATACTTTGGGAAGTTGGAGATCTTACACAAGGAAGTACGGTATAAACACGGAAGTTGTAGCGAGGTCGCGTGAGGGTTCGTTAAACGCGGAACACGGAACTCGCTTTGCTTTGGTTTGTTTTAAGATGACAACAAGAAAGCTAGACGGGTTATAAAGTATAATCCGAATCTAGAATCTAGGCCAGAGGATTGTGGTCGATGGGCCAGAGTGGAGTGGTCGGGTGACCAGTGAGGGGCTGCGAGTTAGGCCAGTCTGTTATTAAGTGTGAGGCCGGAAAAGTTGGGCCGGTTCGTCGTGCAAAGTGCGGCCAGGAAATCGAGACTTGGAATTCAGCTTCCGAGATTTGGACCACCGAGATACCTGTGAAGACATCAAACTAAGTGAGCAAACCAAAGTATTTCAGTCTATAGTTAGAGTCACGTTATATTCAGAGTTTTGGGGTTATTCAGATAAAAGTAACACGCTTTAGTTGCCAATACCGTAGTCCAGTCTGTCTTATAAAGGTCAATACCTGGTATAAGAGATGTATGTAGCATAAGTGTAGCTAATGTATCAAATCGTATGTATTTCTATTATTGCATTGTATGAATAAATATAGAGAGATAAGTATTACCACTGAACCACTAATGTATTGTTATTATTGATCTGTCCCTTTGCTATTAGCATATTAAAGTATTGTTTGAACCCGGGTGATAAGGGAACTAGAAGTCCCAAACCTATCAGAAGTGCTTCGTTTTCCAGTTATCCACCATTTTGTTCTTTTTTTTTACAAATACTTAATATCTTTGGATCTAGAAAATATATTGAGCGCAATTTTTTTATAAATATTTGTTATGACATTTTTTACCCATGTACAAAAAACCAAAATGGCATTTCAAAATAGCGGCAGTTTAAAATTTGTAATTTAAAATATCTAGAAATAATAAATATAGATTCTGCTAACTTGGCGCACATCTAGAGAGCAGAAATTTTGCACGTTTCAGAAATAATAAAACATGCAATGTAAATAGTTATGTTTAATGGGTGATTAGCCCCTTTATAAATTGTTATAATTCCCATGAAGATAAAGAACTGTTGATCGACACTTTTGTTTCATAAGTGGTAAATAGTGTAACTTATGGTTACAAAAATAAAAGTAAAATGGGTTAAAACTGTTAAAAAAAAATGGGTCTTCGAAAAACTTGCAAAATAAAAAAAATGTTCAAACTAATAAAAACGTTATATGTGGATTATTGCTCTCCTCGCCTTTACTTTATATACTTGTTCACCTTTAAAAATCGTCGCTCATAATACAACTTTATTATCATAAAAAACACTTCTCACTCTTCAACCTCTATTACAAAAATTATACACCACGTGACTCACCTTAACTCCAACTTACAACTCCACCTTACACCTTAAAACCTCCTTTAAAAAACCTTATAGAACTTCTTCACTTGACTCTTATAAAAAAATTAATAATCCACATATAACCTATTTGCATGTTCTCATATATATATATATACGCATATATAATTATCTTTAAAAATATTCTACTGTAAGTTTAATTTCTCAGGTCGTGTGTCTTTGACTGCAAAGTACTCACTAATGGGTAGCCATGGTTAAACGAAAAAATTCAAGACATCGTGGCGGAACAACTATGTTTTTACTCACACATTATGAAAAAATAACTATGTACAAACAAATTCAT
>JAGFPH010002209.1:72120-82199 GCA_018207615.1 Philaenus spumarius
GTGGGAAACACGAAATGCTCTGTGTATTGAAAATACTCCCAATAAGGAGGTTGGCATGGGAAACACGAAATGCTCTGTGTATTGAAAATACTCCCAATATGGAGGTTGGCGTGCGAAACACAAAATGCTCTGTGAATTGAAAATACTCCCAATAAGGAGGTCTCCAAGTGAGTGGTCTGAATGCGCTGCCGTAGTGAATTGAGTAGTCTGTGACAACTCAACTTGTATTGAATATTTCACCCACTAAAAATCATCTAATCGCAATAAAAAAAAACCGTTGGAAAAGTAAATGTTTTAAACTAAAATTTTTGTATTTACAAGATATTGCTTACAATTGGTTGTATTTCTATTTATATCTTGATATCATTTTGTATGGAAAACTTTGATCTTTCGTTTGGTGTAAAGTAAACTAGATTCTACTGGTTAGATGTTATTCGTACAGCAGTGGGAAATGCACACTTTCGTAGAATTCAAACCACCATTTGAGAACGCAAAGCAAGTCTGTTTCCACCTGTTTCTAGTTATGATAAATGATCTGGAGGCAAATGTCTGCTCCCGGGTGGCCATGTTTGCAGACAATGTGACTTTTTTTCAATCTGACCAATGTCTAAAATCGTCGAACGAATACACTGGTACAGTCTTGCATGAAGCCAATGTTTGGTACAGTGCCAACAAATATATATTAAATGAAGACAAGACACACGCAATTGTGTTTACCCTTAACAGGGCTATGTGCGAGGCTAATGATAAACCTGTTAAACTGCTTGGCATGCATGACTTGGGGGCAGCACATTGACTCTGTTTGTAAAAGATTGTCTAAAGCTTTGTACCTGATTAGACATTTAAGAAAATGTTTACCTAAAATTTATCTAAGAACCGTTTATTTTGTCTATTTTCATAATGTACTATTGTTTGGTCTCCTATTTTGGGGTAGTTCAGCAAAAATCGACAGTGTTGCTCTTGCAGAAAAGAGCTATTACACTGATCACATTTAGTTCATGTAATGAGCATTGTAGGTCTTTATTTAACCCTTCGGCGTGGTTTGCCGTCATATTAACGCCGCGCTCAAGGGCATCTATCGGTGGTTTGCCGTTATATTAACGCGCGGTGACAACCCAACATGTGCTGCTTTCCCTCGTCGGGTATTTTAACTATTTCGAATTTTACCGATATGCAGTACGTTGTATAAAAACAGACGAATATTTCTAACTAAATATTTAGTTGCTCCATGCATTTCTTCGTCTCGTCACAGATTATATTCAACAGATGTTGTTGTCAACATTCAGACAGCTGAACAATAGTGTCATGGCGTATGGCGTCGTTCTGTTTTATTGTGTTACCTGTCGTTTTATCGTTGTTTTATTAATATTTAGTGTTAATTATGGTTGTGTGTCGATATATATTTTAATGATTGTTTGTATTAGAGTATAAATTAGCGAATATGACAGCTCGTAATAGTGAAATAGACCGTTGGCTTGAAGACGATGTGTTGTCAGAGGATAGCGATGATGAAAGTGAAGTTGATAACTGGATACGGTAAATGTCACAAATTTACAAGAAAATAATAGTGATGATGAGGAAATTACTGTTAGATATGAGAATCTTAGTATTAGGCACGATACAAATCAAAACTCAGTGAACGTAGTTATAGATGAGCCTGAAGTTAGTACTGATGTTGAAGTAGGACAAGGGGATAGGTTAAGTGTTTCTGCAGAATTAGATGATAGGCCTACTAATGTAAATATAGAGTTGCAAAACTCAATGGACATAGTTTTAGTTGAACCTCAAGTTTAACAATAAACAGGTACAACAATTATTAAATTCTGACTGTATTTAACAATGTTATGGGGAATTTTACAAAGGACTACATTTTTAGCCTCTGTCGGTAGAAATAAATAAATAAAAATTATATTTCAAATAACTTTTTATTGTGTTTAGAGTGTAGTCCATATATTAACAACAAACAGGTAAACAAATTATTTAATTCGGACTATATTTAACAAAGTTATGGGGAATTTTGCAAAGTACTACAATTTTGCCTCTGTCAGTGGAAAAAAAGCCCGCAGCTAGGGGTAGCCAGCCATTAAGTAATCCCGGCTTGAAGGGTTAAGCAGAGGCAGGTGTCATAAGTCAATATGTTTTTGAATGTTTGATGTTCACTAAATCAACACTTGGTAGATTGGTGATGAACCATAATGTGCATACTTACAGTACTAGAAAAGGCATGCTTATACATAAACCCTTTGCTAGACTAAGTATAACCCAGACATTCTATTAATACATTGGTATGTACATGTTCAATATGCTCCTTGTTGGAGCTCTTTCTGTAGACATTAAGAAATTAAAAAAAATATATATGTATGTCTGGATTTGTAATAATCCTTTTTATTGTTTAAGGGTCTGCTCCAGTAAACCAGAAATCCACCGGAACGCAAACGCCTCTCACTATATCCCTATCTAAACAGTGCAATTTCTTGCGCTGACATTGCCTCATTTCAAACCATTTTATAAGTCTATCTTTTGTAATTGAGTGTTGAAAAAAAAACTGAATATTCTTTATAAAATTTCGGATCCGGCTTGCAAATTATTTTTTGTTATTAATTTTTTATTGTGTTAGGAAAAAAATTCAAACTTTGTACTTACAAAATGTCAAAATCAAAAGCATTTAAAAAAATGTAAATTGCAAGACGGATGCGTATTGTGACTGTGCTTAAAATGAGACCTTGCATACAATTTTATGATAAAAAATAAACGAAATAAATGGTTTGAAATTTAACATTGCTCTTATGGGATAAAAATCCAAGATGGCTGCCACTACAGCAGACCCTTAAGTGAGTTTTTTCAGGCTGATGTCAGGAACATTGTTTTTTAGTATTGTTAAATGTTGCCCTGATTTTTGTTTTACACTATTGTTGTGCTGTATTTTAGTAATTAGTGCATTTATGTTATTACTTGACACGATCAATACACTGTAACATATGTCTCTACATTGATAAATAAATCAAATCAAATCTTTCAGCCTCTCCTCACCAACACATTTCTACAAAGTTATTTGATATAAAATACGTTTTCAATTTGATGTAATCTTTTTAGTTCACTATTGCCTTTTAAACATTCGAAAACTCGATGATTTTACAGATATATATGTTGATATCTGTTTTAGGAAATATAACTACATTTCAGACACGTCTTACTCCGTTGCTTGCCAAATTAAGAAGGGTAGAAGCATGTTAGTTCACTGACACCACTTCCTTTCTGCATTGATGCCAACCTACTTTTCTAGCCAACTCACATTTGTTGCTACTGTACATGTTATATATCTCAATGTTTATAGATTTTAGTTTTTATTTTGTAATGAGAGAAATATTGTTATTGTTATTATTTATTTGAGTTCTATTGTCACTTATTATACTATACTAGGGGAGACCCCCTGCGTGCTCCGCATGCCAACCCCCGATGGAATATTCTAAAAACATATGTTAGTTTTATTTATAATAAAGGTGTAGGATTAATAATAACCTCAAAACTAGATGGTATAAATAATGTTAAATGTTAAAATCAAATTATTTTGTATATTTTATAACAGTTATAATAAAGGTTAAAAGAACCAGTAAGGCTCAGGTCACTTAATCAAAAACGTAACCTAAAAGTTACTCACTATCAATTACCATATATTGCCTACTATGTGTCTTATTTATTTTTAATTTGGATGTAACATAGTTTTTTCTTATTTTTCAATTCCTTAACGCAAGTTTTTATCGGTTTGTGTGTGTTGAAACATGTGTTGGTTCAGTATAGGCCTAACTTAAAATATTATTCTGTACTAAAAGCTGGACATCCGAATCAACTGTTTTATCTGTTATTTTATTCAATTGGTTGCTATGGTAATGAATGTAAATACATTCAAAAAGTTGTTTCATGAGTCTAGGCCTAACCTAAAATTATGTTTAATTTATTTTACCTGCCTTAACGGCAACATACACATATGATTTATGTTTTCGTGCATATCTTTGAATGATATAAGATATGATCTTTGTATGATATCTTTCAACTGTTGTTTTTAGTTTTTCATAATGTTGCTTATTTATTGGTATTACAGCTATTAGACTCCTGTTTTCAATATTTCCTCTTTGAACTCGAGGCAGTTTCTGTTCTTTGAACAAAACTACCAACGAAGGGAATCGGACTTTATCTGTTTAACATTAAGAAGGTTCCTATGACCCCCTAATACTATAAAAATCATTATTTACTTTCACGAAAGCAGCAGGATTAGTTTGTTTCTTATTATAAACAGCTGTTTTGTATAGAAATGGTTTTTACATTCGTTCCATGTTAATCTTGAGGGGAAAACCCGACCTTTGACATTAGCTCACACCATTAACGATAAGAATTTTTGGCATCTAAAACCATATTGCAAAACTTCGAAATGAGACGATTTTTTTGACAACTCAAACATTTAATTTGGTCCAGAAATAAGGGAGGAGTTGTGTTCACAAAAAACTGCTTCATGTATTACCGGTATATATAAAAATTATATAATATAAGGATGCTATCACTCAAACTGTTTATATATCACTTTTACTGGGTATATGCTGTAACATTTCCATAAACTGGGATGTTGTAATTCATTAAAGTTAAGGATTTGAGGTTAAAAGAACAGTAACATGTAAGATTTATAAAAGCCTAGATAAAATAACCTCAAATGTAACAACCAAAGTTTGTATTGAATTAAAATATAGTAAGCATTTTAGTTTAATCACTGGCCTTTTTAGGATCGAAATATTATTTTTTTTGCCTGGCCTTAAAAGAATCAAGTGACCTGGAGAACTTTCATAGTAGTTAATTACTGGCATGCAGGGTATCCCTACACTGGATTCCACGTTCACCGTGCAGTTTAGAGCACCCATAAACCATGTTATCCATACGACAGTCATAGCGAAAAAACATCAACTCCCATGCAATGCTCGGAGAGTTGACACAACCCGCATGACAATAAATGTGATGTTCCCTGTAATGGTAGTAGCATGTCTATTCTCCCATAAGACCTGTACTGCACGGTGAACGTGGAATCGAGTGTAGGAGTGTAGGCACCCGGGGCAAGCTTACATTAGGCGCCCCCTACCCCATTAAACTCATTCTACGGCCTCGTTTTTATAAAAACTATATAGACTCATGGTCATGCATGTTCGGTAAATAAAAATAGAAACAGTAAAAAAATTTCTTTCTTTTATAATATCTTAATTATTGAGTAGGCCTAAATGCAAAAATAAAAACAGCTGACCCATTTGCCCCCTCCCTAGGGATGGCCCTGCAACTACGAACAGTATAGATAACAAATACTACTACTTAATCTGTCGTCGATGAATGAAATTATTGTGGTGGCTAATTGAAAAATATCAATTTTTAAGGGAAAAATTTACGATGACGCTTAAAAATTCAAATAAAAGACTAACAGAATCCAATCACACTATACACCAACAACACTCAAAATAAAATAAATAATTATTGTACTGTTTCAAAACTACAACAAAGCACACATCTTACCTAAAATGAAGGCGATTTTCTATATCTTCACGAATACACTGCATCCAAGGATCAATCGGACCAACTCGTTCTACCTGAAATGGCTTCAATCTTCCAAAAACAAATTGAATCCGTCCAACGACATGTTTTAATTGACTTGTGTATGCAGTCTCATCAGCAAAGTTTTCTTTCTTAAGACTTTCATAAACCAAAGGAAAAAATTTACCCTGTACAACAATTTCATGTCATTAGTATTAGTACTTTCCAGTTATGAGTTCAAGTTTTTTTAATATATCAAAATGTATAATTTAATTTCTTAAATGTGGAATAATCATTGCATTATTAATAATTCGACCACGCAGCTGAACCGCTGACATGAGTTGAGCAAATTTCCTAAATTAAGTTTATAGGCCTATGTTTTAGGGTTTCAACCAACAATTTGGGAACTAGATCTATTCACGACGAATAGCAAAATTGTTCGCACGCCATTCCGCATATTGGGAGTATCTTCAATACACAAAGCATTGCGTGCTTCGCACACCAAGCCCTGTGTTTTGAGTATCTTCAATACACAATGCATTGCGTGCTTCGCAAGCCAACCCCACGGTAAAATCCACCACATGGCTTTGAACCGGGTGCTTTTATGGTAGTTTACGTTTTGATTGATTTTGGGGGAACCAAGCGAGCTATAAGGTCGCGTAAAAAAAAAAAAACAAAATGTGCAGAACAGCATCCTACATTTATATTTGTAGAAAAACTCTAAAAATAAATCATTCTCGTAGGAAAAATCTCAAAAAATAGTTACTTCCGGTCAAAAAAGTGCTTCCGGTTGTTGTTTTTTTTGGCTAACGAACTCGTCTGAGCGACGTAGACAACCAAAATTTGAACCAAATTGGACTTCAAATGTGGCCGCTAGAGTGCGAACACATATATATATGATTTTTAATGACACCCCAAAATGTGTTCTGGGGACCATGATCGGTGCTCATTTGCTACACCCGACCTTGGGTCTTACCATAAGGGCCACTGCAGTAGCTTATTTTTCCTATGGAAATTCACTAAAAAGTAATAATAATAAACATTATAAATAAAGAATATATAAAGTAGGCCCAGGAACACCGCTGTAATGGGTGTCACCCCACCCCAATAATTTTAAAAACCAAATAAATATTGAAAAAAGTTGGGATATTGATATTGGAATTAAATTGCATGCACAAAAACTCCAACTTTGGGTTTCAAAAGTGTTTGTTGTTAATAACCAACATTCAGAAATAACAAGCAAGTTATAATTTGCAATCCAAAAATGTTGGGCGAATCAAAATATTTATGTACCAAATAAACGCATCATCTTCTTTTAAAAGATGTTCTGGGAAAACTGTAACAGATACGATAAAAATTAATAGAAACATTCTTGAAGCAAATATAGTCAGCTTTAATTTATAGTAGAACAAATTTTCTGTACTACTCACCATATAAGCGAAAACCCGAAAAAGGAGACCTTTCCACCCCCTCCCCACATGAAAGAGTAGGGGTAGGGATGGGGATTTTTAGTATGTTTACCTCCTAAAGTACCCTCAATAAATTTCCAGAGTCAAATGCTTCCCTTCCCCCCTCTCCATGTCCTCTACACCCCCTTCGTTGACTGGACTGATAGTTACTTTCTTTGCAATATATCTGAACCGAACAACTTTCAGTTAAAAACTTAACGTGGCGTTAGCTTTTCCTATCTTAGATACATTGATATTTATAAAAACTATTATACTTACCAAATACAAGTTATAATGTCCAACTGATCGAATATGACCTAACATTTCAATGTCATTCCCTTTATAATCGCACAGAAAGCAGTGTCGTTGAAACGATACTACAACACCTTTGCTTATTTTGACGAAGTCGACCAAGTATTCAATACCAATTAGTGGTTGACAACAAGGATCTATTCTCAATTCAACATTACACTTTCTAGGACGCCTCAGCAATCCACAAGATAACTGCAATTCTGTAAAACAAATGTAGCACATTTCATACAGACTTGAGAACATACACAAATTATAGATTTGCTTTAAATTCTATACTTAAATATTTGCCCAGATTGGTCAGAACTGATTCCAAATAAAATAAAATTTGGTTGGCTTGAATATTTTTCCAATACTTTTTACAAACCGAATTCTATGAGCGCGCATAATTAAATTTTGTTACAAGGAGGAGGGCCACGAAGTAAGTTAAAGATTTTTTAAAGAATTATAATAATGGTATAATTCACTAATTCATATAGATGAACTGACTAACCTAAGATAACTAACTTCTAACTGTATTAACCTAAGACTCAGGAAGTTATTTTTAATAAATCTTAAATTCACAACATGAAACCTACAATCAAGTATAATCAAAGTGGCCCTTCAAAACCTCCTACCAGATAAGGTGGAACCTACCAGCATATCTGTCTTAGGCCATCAGGATCCTTGATCATGCCAAATGCAACTTCAATAAATTTCTCCTAACTTCCAACCAATTGTCTTCAAACAAAGTTAAAAATTCAATATACGAGGCTTGTCCAGAAAGTAAGTACCGTTTTGGAAAAAAACATACAGACAATTTTTTTTCAACAAAATTTATTTCTACAAGAAAGTGGATATCTTAAACTATCTTTTCTACATAGTTTCCAAAATAGTTTAGACATTTGTCATAGCGAGGAACCAACTTTTTTTTACTCTCTTCATAAAAAGATGCCGCCATTGACGAGAGCCATTGCCGAACACCGTCTTCATCGCTGTCAAAGCAGCACCCTCCGAAATACCGCTTCAAGTGCAAAAACAAGTAGAAATCAGAAGGCGCCAGATCAGGGCTGTACGGCGGATGGTCAAATTGCTCCCAACCAAATTCTTGAATAAGGTTTTGAGTGGCACCAGCAGAATGGGGACGTGCGTTGTCATGGATCAACACAATACCTTCACTAAGCATTCCACGTCTTTTGTTCTGAATCACACGCCGAAGTTTTCTCAGTGTTTCACAATATCGTTCCGCATTGATTGTTTCCCTTTCTGGGTAGAAAATCAACAAGCAGAATGCCCTTTCTGTCCCAGAACACAGTGCACATGATTTTTCTTGCCGACAAAGTTGTTTTGAACTTTTGTTTTTGGGAGATCGTGAATGTATCCACTCTATTGACTGTTGTTTGGACTCTGGAGTGACATGACAAATCCAAGTTTCATCACCTGTAACAATCTTGTTTAAGAATTCGTCTCCTTCATCACTCTTAACGGGTGAGAAAAGTCAATGCACTGCCAAGTGGCTTATTTTTGTGTTCATCCGTAAGCATTTTCGGAACCCAACGGGAACACAACTTGCCATAATTCAAGCGATTAACCACAATCAATCTCATGCAAAAGAGATTTTGAAATTTGTGGGAACTCATCAGAAAGCATTCTTATGGTGAAACGTCGGTTTCCACGAATTTTCTCATTCACCTTTACAACCAATTCATCACAACCGATGGCCTTCCGTCCGCTGCGAGCCTCGTCATGAACATTGGTTCGCCCATCAATGAATAGCCGAACCCATTTTCTTACCATTCCATCACTGATTACTTTTTCTCCATAAACTTTTGTAAGTTGAAGATAAATTTCAGCAAGCTTCATGTTCCTTGCGTTCAAAAAAATTACAGAACGCACTTCACAGTCCGCAGGATCAGAAATTCTTTTAAACGTTTCGAATGCCCACTAACTAATGTAAACACAACAAAATTTTGCCGTAATTGCGTCAGCTGTTCAACAATAAACCAAGGAGACTAGAGCGCATGCGCGGAACATCGTCGCTAGCTGTGTGGGCGGTAGAACGAAACGGTACTTATTTTCTGGACAAGCCTCGTACCTTATTGCTCAAATATGATCGTTATCAAATCCAAATTTTTTATAAAACAAAACACCCAAAAATCTTTTTGAACTTTTTCTATAATCTATGCATATAAAATCGAAAACCGCTCACTACAGTATCTAAAAAAATGTACCACCTAGAAACAAGAAATTCGGTACACATATTGCTCATAGGAGCACTACGAAAGGATTTTAAAATATTTCGCCTTTAAGGGTTAAAATAACCCCTAAAACAATAAATATTGTTTGTTTTATATCTTAAAAACCCTACCGCCTAGGAACGTGAAATTTTGTACACATATTACTCATAGGCACTAGAGGCGCACTAAGAAAGGATTTTAAAATATTTCGCCTTTAAGGGTTAAAACAACCCCTAAAACAATAAATATTGTTTGTTTTATATCTTAAAAACCCTACCGCCTAGGAACGTGAAATTTTGTACACATATTACTCATAGGCACTAGAGGCGCACTAAGAAAGTATTTTAAAATATTTTGGCTTTAAGGGTTGAAACAACCTCTAATACAACAAATATTGTTTGTTATACTACTTCCATTAAAGCTAGAAACCTGATATTCTGTACATTTATTTCATACAAAACACATATAAAAAGTAAACCAGATTTACATTTTGTTAAGTGCTGCTAAGAGGTGAAAATGTGATAACAACCGCTAAAAACAATAT